>OVAN01002737.1:0-31949 GCA_900406275.1 Anastatica hierochuntica
ATATATATATATATATATATATATATATGATCTTATGATTAATTGATTGATTGAGTTATATCATTTGAGATTTGACTCAGAAGGTATAACATGAATGAGCATGTTATAATGGGGAAACCCGGCAGGCCATGAAATTCCGGTTAAGAGAGATCCATGAGGGTTCGACACTCGGGTAGAGTGCGATGAGATTCATTGGTATCCATTCGAGGACCGTAATTTTTCTGGGTGGAAACAAAATTAGTCTCGGGCATGAAACAAAAACACATGTGATAGAGCTAGCTATCCTCGACCGTGAAGCTACATGACGATGTAGCATTTGTGGTATTGGTGATCAACTTTATAGACTTTGTTTCTAGAGTTTAAGTGTGCAATACATGAATTGTGACGAGCTGGAACCAATGGCGAGAGGCAAGTCTCGACGATCTATGGGGATATATCAAACTGTGAAGGGTGGATACTTGGATTATTTAATTGTTTTGTGGGAGAATGATTATTATTATTACACTCTTGAAGTAATTGCTCATTAGACTCTCCATTTTTCAGGTTACCGTTAGTAATCGATAGGGTTAAGGAGTAGTAGTTGTTGGCATAAAGTTTTTACCTTTTGCAAGTATATATTCTAATAATTAGGTTACAAATTTAAAAATCCCTCGAGAAGATATTTGGATATTGTATGTGTTTGAACCTAAGCTATAATAAATAAAGGAATGTTTATGTTAGTGGTTGAGTTCCATATAATACAAGCCCTAGTCCGGGACAAACCAACTAGTGGTTTCAAATGCAGGTTGCAAAACCTCAATTTGGGTTTGTTTGGATATATGTTCTCTAAAGTTTGATTTTGGGATTCTGAATTTGTTCTAGAAGCCTCGAGTCGAGTGTTTAGGAGCATAGTTGTGGCATCACCCGTCCGTTGTCTAGTGAGTATTTTTTTTAATTTTCCGTGCATGTTCTTGTTTGATTATTGCACGACATATTAAGTTAATTTATTCCTTATTCGGATCGCGAGTTTTACGCTCCTTCCTTTGACGATGAGTCAGAGATTCCAAAAATAATGATCCTGCTGCTGCCTAAAGTTTTTCTACCTCTTGTTTCATTAAAAATATTTAATGTTATAAAAATTATTATCTTATACATAATTTAAAAAATATGATAAATCTTATAATGGATTTGTTAATATAATGTTTAGATTGATGAACTTTGTACTATAGTTTGAAATAGATTGTATAATGGAATGTATAACTATCTAAATATGTTACTAAATTTACCAAAATCATGAAAACATGTATAGATTTATATATTATACAAAAAATTAGAATATTCATGAATACCAAAATCATATCCAAATCAACAATTAAAAAGTATCATAAACATTAAACATCTATAACTATAGATAATATTTTTGAAGACAAATTGATCTTTTGAAATGAGAAAAGTTAGATGTTAGATGTATTTATATATATAAATCTCTAATATGAATTAAAATATAAGTTTTAAATATTTTTAATATATATATATATATATAATAAATCCAAATTTGAATATATAATCATAAAAATTTGAATATTCATATGAAGATGTGGGATACGATACTTCATTATCCATATATAAATATAAAACTCTTGAAATCTAAACTCTTTTTATCGATATTTTAAACTAATACAGTGACTATACAAGTATACAATTTTTCTAATATTTCACAATATAAAAATATATAATTCATTTAATTTCAATCCAATTACAATGAGTACAAATTTTTAATTTTAATCCCGTACTTGGCACGCGTCAAAATCTAGTAAATATATTAATTAAATAAACATTAGTTATTAGTAATTTTAATTAGTTTAATAATTTTATAAATAAACTAGTTCTGAAACTACAAAAAAAATTAATAAAAGATTGTAAATATACTATATATCCCTATATGTTATGAATAAATAAATTTATTCAAAAATGAAAAAAAAAAATTAGTTTCAAATTTAGTAATTGTAATTACTTTAGTAATTTAATTAATAAATCAGCTTTGAAATAGTTTAGTTATTCAATTGATTTAAACTACTGAATTTCAAAACTAATTTATTTATTTATTTATTAAATTAATTTATTGATTAAGTTATTAAACTAACTAATTTATTAAATTATTAAATTAATTTATAGAATTGCAAAAACTAACTAGATATATTGATGTGTGAGATAACAATATACGTCCCGTGTTGGGGGTAATTTTATTCCCTTAGAGTCCGGCTATAGTCTAGACCAAGGAGACATAGATAAACACCCTAGTTGTAGGTGCTAACCAAGGCCATAGCCAAGGACACCATCGTCAAGCCGAGGTCATAGCCGAGGTAAGGCGGATATCCCTAAGTCGGTCTAAGATCTTAAGAGATAAAGATAAATACCATATTGAATCTGGAGAAATATTTCTTTTGTATGATAAGTCTGAATATAGAAGTTATCTATAACATAAATGGAAAAACCCTAACTCGAAAGCTATAAATACAAAGGGAAGAACCCTAATTAAAAGATCCGATCCCGAGACTTTGAAAAGCATACACATATTGTAATTGACCTCTTATTCAACAAGAAAGAAGAATCTTTTGCATATTTCACCTCCCTCGCTCATCTTTCTTCTTTCAAAACCCTAAAAATCATCAATCACTTTGTTCTTGTTCTTCTCCATCGAAGAACGTCAAAAAAACCCCCCCCCAAACACTCGTATATGGGATTTAAGGGCCACCAGATAGGCTTATTGTGATCCGGATCTCCTGTGTGGGGTTAAGGGTTATCGGATCGACCCGTTGTGACTCAGATTGCCGACAAAAAAAAGATCGTGATCTACAATACTCAAATGTTTAATTTTTTAAGTTCGATAAAAAGATATTGAATGGGAATGAATCCATATTAATAATTCTATTCCTAATTTGAATAATGTTTATATTCACAAGATTTCATAAATATGGTTTTGTTATAAAATTATATTGGTTAGTTATAAAAATTTGGTTTAATGAATGTCTAATATAAAATAAATAATGATATTATTTCAGTCTAATTGCCGTCAATATTTTCAAATATTTTGATCTGGTGCTTGACACTATAGTCAAAATTTGTTAGAGTATTAATTTTCTTAAGTTTTGTTGTAGCATATGAAACAAATACTTTAGGGGTATCACTAGAACGGTCAGTTATGCGTTCTGACTACAGACTAGTGTGGTCTACATTATAATGGTTTGGTGATGAGTAAGTCCAAAAACTAAACGATCGAAATAGGCAAAAACTAATTATATCCATGAACAAAGCGGGTAAAACCATGTGAAGATCATGTCGTTTATAACATATGTTTAAACACCACATTTCGTCCAATTTATACTGCGCTGCTTATGTTATAATTTTTATAGCTTATCGAATTCATACATGTTGTCAGAATCATACATGATGTCTTTAAGTTGTGCATTTTTTAAACAAAAGTTGTGCATTTTCGTATGTTGACCATTAATGGTGTTAGTCAATCATTAACTGTGATGACATGGATGATACGTTAGCTACCACCTTAGAGTAGCTGCAATGGGAGTATTTGTGGGTTTCTTGGCGCAAAAACATAGGCTTTTCGGAATAAAAAAAATATATATATATGTCATATGCTAAGGATCGATTTAAATAGAGATTTTAAGGATCTAATCCTTAGCCACGTGCGTGCGTGTTTGTGATTGGTGCTTTTTTTTCTTTTTCGGATGGAAACAAAATTCCCATTTTTGCGATAGAAGGAGAAAATTTTTTGAAAGGCGATTGGAGAGGCGATTGCAGAGGAGATTTTGTTCTTCGTCGTGTCAGGTAAATCGACTCCTTTTGGTTGATGATTTCTGGGTTTTGATTATAGTCTAGGTTGTTTTCATCGTAAATTAGGGCTCGCGTTTGCCTTTCGAATCAATTTGGGGATTTAATCGTGTGTAGTTAGGGTTTTCGTCTGCTTTTCGAATTGATTCAGGTCCACCATCACTTCCAAGCTCGTCGTCTTCCCCTTCAAAACCAGGAAAAAAGAAAAAAGAGAACGAAAGTTGAAACCTTTCTTGTTATATCTTGGTGGGTTTTATTCAAGACATCTTTTGGCCTTGTTGCTTTGGATTCAGTCTATTTAGCTGAGTTTGAAACATTTTGATCTGTTTCTTTGTCTGATGTGTTTAGTAACAAAGATTTGGATGAAACAAATAAAATGGGAGATACTAGTCCAAGAACATCAGTTTTAATACGTTGCAGCATGTTTATGTATTTTGTGATTTCTGTATATTCATACTTGTTTATGTATTTTGTGATTTCTTTTCTGTATATGCATACTTGTTTATGTATACTTGTTTAACACAGCAAAATTTGATCTTCTTTAGTGATTTATTTTCTGGTTGAGGTGAAGATGCTGGCTATGCGGGTCAATGAGATGGAGAGTGTTAACATTATGTTGTGATAGTTTATGGTCTGTTAACATTAAGGTAGTATGTTTAGTGATGTTTGCATTAGACATGTTTATGGTCTGTTAACATTAAGTCACGGGTTGCTCTTCTTCTTTTGTCTGTTTGTTGTTTCTTCTTTGTATAATAAGTTGTGAACACTCGGCAGTGAGAATCTGTTTTGCTCCTCTTCTTCTACCTTTAAGCACTTGTATTTTTGTTGTACTATCTCCCGTCTTCTATGTTAAGAACTTGTATTTCTCTTCCTAGTGGATTCACTTTAAATTCCTCCTCTTGAACTCAGTTTTCACAATCAAATTACCAAGGTAATCAACTTGTATTTTTATTGCTAGTGAACTTGTATTTATATTGATTGTGTATTTCTTCTTTAGTTAATGAGAAATAGCATCTAAATACAAGTACAACTTTGATTATCTTTGAAATTTACTTTCAAATTAAGTTTGAAATTAACTTTGAAAATTAGCATGATAAGATATTACAAATTAATAATTATTGTATCTTTAAATTTAATCATTCAATAAAAAAAAAATTTATATTTAAATGTTTAAAATTTAATATATTTTTTTCTAAAGACTCTAAATGGAATACACCATTGGACATGCATTTTGAACTAGGTTCCTTCACTATTCAAACAAAAAACAAAACAAAAAAAAAATTATTAAATTATTCTTAAGGACTCCAATGGTGTTCCAATAGTGGTAACACCATTGGAGATGCTCTTAGAGTCAAATGTCAGATCATCATAAAAAATAGTCTAAATAACTTTTACTTTGTTTTAATATTTTTTTAATTTTATTATTCTCATATTTTATATACATAAAATAACTAACAAAAATTCGGTAAAAGTTTCGTTCTATTCTTCTTACCCATTCAACACTTCTATGTCTTAAATATATGGTTGTAGATATATGATATAATGATCCCTCTTCTAGACTATTTATTACGATTCACTATTCCAAAACATGAGATATGTGCAATAAAAAGAGAACAATATCAAAAGCCATCAATATTCTTACGGTAGTTTTTAACAGAGATTATATGGTAATAATTCTTCGAAACTATGTTATTAAAAATGGAGTTGGATGATTCTTTTTCTACTTCATTCAGTATGGTTATATATAGTTACGATGAGAGAGTATTAATTTTTGTAACATTTAATTAGTGAATTAGATTGAATCTTAAGATAATTAAAGCGAATAAAAATACCAAAAAATATAGTAAGTATTCTCATATTTACAACTTTTTTAAAGATATACAAAGTGTTGAATAACAAAAGAAACTATACATAAAACTTATACTGTGTTTCTGTGGACTATCTTGTGTATCTGAAAACGTTGGTGAGAATATATATATAAATTTTAAATATTTAAATAAAGTAAGAAAAAGTTAAGTAAAAAATCTAATTTAAAAATAATGACGTGACAAGTGATATGGATGATAACATACTCAGTTTAAGTGCGGCAGCTGACATGTCATCCATGTCATACAATTAACTGTTTATTAACACCGTTGACAATCAATGTACAAAAAAACACAATTTAAATTTAAATACATCGAATATGAAAATGATAAAATATCTAGTTCATGTATACATGGAACAACTATAAAGATCATGTATAAATTAAAGTTTTCTGGATACCAAGACAAACTTACCATAATTTGTGGTTAAAGCTAGTATATTATAAATTCTTTCTTTTTATTGCCATTATACTACTTACAGGCCACCATCACAGCATTTCGCTGCTGCAACCACACTATCCTTTTAATGAATCTAAATACATACTTGATGTATATACACATTAAGTATATAAGGTTGACCGAAAACAAAATACGTTAAATAAAAACTTAAAACTTCCATTGAAAAACGAATAAGAAAATAAACACTAACTCTAAAATGCTGGACTATACATACTTTAGACCATTACGGTGGATATATAAGCTATCGTATGTGATATAACTTACCTTTTTTTGTCAAACAAAAAACTACATACGTATCTTTATAAAAATATCCATATTAAGGAACATCAAATCAGATTTCTAAAACTATGATTATATATTGTTTATTTGGAATTTGATGACGCCCAACACCATGATCTTAGAATAATTCCCATGAGTAAAGAACAACTATTGAGAACTTTCTTTTTGAATCTATACTCATAATCTCATAGACTCAATGCTAACAATTCGATGTTTTTATATTTTTTTGAAAGACTTATTTCTTCTCTTTTCATTAAATCAATATTATAACAATTCGTCTGTTTTTCAACAAAACTTTCAAAAAAAAAAAACCAAGTCTTCTGTTTTTCTCACATGTTTAATTTAGGTCAATTTGTAATTACCGTTTATATCAACGCACGTTAAAAACTTATTGCGATCTATAATAGAAAATGATTTATTTGTCTACAATAAGCGGATAAGATCTAAATGTCTGTGATATACGACCCTACATGAGATTTTGATATATTTTGTTTCTTTTACGTATTCATGGTAGCATATGATTACTCAATTAATACATGAACACCTAATATTTGAACGTGTTAAACTTCAAATTCTTGAAACTTCACAATGTATCTAGAAAAAAATTTATATAAATACCTTCTAATTATCAAATTTATGTCAGACCAACTTCAACTTATATATGCAAGAAAATATTCCATATACTATAAAGTCTGTAACCTAATTTTCAAAACTAACACTTTATATTATTGATGGAAACTATGATGACTGTCTTTTCGGCTAAAAAAGTGAAACACATTTTATGTGGATGATGAAAATATTTGACATTGTGATATATGTAAATTTGTATTCACAACTATTTGTACCACTAAAATAGATTCATATTTCAACCAAAAAAAGGAGAGAGAAAAAGCGATAATTTAGCCGCCATTTCTTTTTGATCGAGGGCGAAGGAGAGTGGCTCCTTCAGCACCTCACATATTTGTTTTGCTTTGTTTTTCGGCTCTTCTCTTTGTCTTTCATTCTCATCATTTGTCTCAGACTAAGCTCGACGAATCGCTCCTTATTTATGGTGGTGTCGGCTAGCTAGCTCGAACCTCTCTATTTCTTCGATGGCAGTGCTGCGATCAAAAAGCGGGAGTCTCGATCTTGGTTTTTTGAGTGGTGGTGTGGGTCGAATCTTCTCAGTTTGGGAGCGGTTTTGAGATTTGATTCTTCAAATTTCTTGCTCTCTTCCTTTTCCTTTAGCTCTTATTTTTAGGTCTTTAGGTTGTTTTTAGATGTGATCAGTCATAGGGAAAGCCGATCTTCCTTGGAGTTTGTGGGTTAGAGGAGGTGTGTTTAGGCGCATCTCCATCCTGGGTTTTTGTACCTCTTCGATGACTTTGTTTGGACCAGTTGCAAGGTTTTTTTCATCGGTGGTTGTTTTTCTATCGTTTAACTCTCTAGGGTGTTTAGTAGTTCGAGCGTGATGTGTTATCTTCCTACTAGCTAGGAGCGACAGTTTCTCTCCGGATCCTCTGTAAGGAAGTGTGCAGAGCAATGTGTCAAAGGTCGTAGAGTTCTCTTCAGGTTCAATTTCCCTCTTTGGTCTAGGATGATGGTTGTCGTTGTTACTCGTGACTTATCTCCGGAAGCATTATAATGGGTTCAGACTTTGTTGCATCCTCAATAAAACTCGATTCGCATTTGCTTATCTCCACTTATCCCCCAATCGTCGCTACTTGCTTCCTAGATAGTTATTATCTGAGTTTTCCTTATGTTGATCACACTCTAGTATCACCTTTTTCGGTTTTGTATTGGTTGTTTTTTCTACTCTTTTTCATTGTATGTCTTTAGATTTCTCAGGTTGGCCCCGGGAAGGTTTAATCCTTCGTCGGCTATTTGGCTCCGAAAAAGTGTAGGTGTTTGCTGGCTTTGTACGGAAAAAATTTGTTATCAAATAAATTAAATATCTTTAGAGGAACAAAAAAAATCTTCATGTTTGACAATTGAATATAATTGTATATCTTTGACCCAAAAAAGGAACATAATTGTATATAAAAAGACTCAGCCACTGTTAAGCCACCGTTAAGCTGATAACACCAAATCGGCACCACACATCATCATCCAGTGGCAAACCTATATAGAGATTAGGGGCAGGGCGGAGGTATATGAATATTGGGAGGGGCACTTGCCACCCCTAAGATTTTTAAAGTTAGTGTAGTTTTATATAGACTAGGTGATTATCCGCGCCACGCGTGGATTTTTATGTATATCCTACTTCAATGTTGACAATACTTACTTGCTGTAAAATATTTGGTTGAAAATGTTAGTGACTATGTTATCTTTTTAAGGGTTTTGTCACCAGGTGTTGTTATCTTTTTAAGGTTTGTTTTAGCTTCTAATGAATTTATATGTGAATATTTACTTAGGGATAGATAGCTTACCAAGAAGCCAAAAAATTATGATAGTGTTGTTAACTTTTGTATCTGGTTGAATGATGGTAATTATAAAACTTTAACATAACATGTTAAATTGCGATATTGCAATTATAAAATGGTAATCACATTGTTAAAAGTATAAAGGTCAAGTCTTGGGTCTTATAGAAGACAAGAGTCATTTATGTGCACAATCACTTGACGATATATCTTCAATCAAATAGGAGATTGGGAGTTTCTCTGTCTCAATCAAATGTATTGCTTTGACATAGATGGTTTTTATGGATTCTAGTTCTACTGAAGGATTGGTAGTAGAGAAAGAGGTTCCACATTTGAAGCAACCTCAGTCCTTTTTTAACACCATTATTACAGATTAGTTACTCTTAAATAGCAGCTCATGAGAATAGCAACACTTATTTCAAGTACCTTAATGATAATATAATATAAAACACAATGACCCACACCAGAAAAGTTCTCTTTATTTTAACCTTCATTAGTTAAAGAATTCCATAATTTTGGCTACCCACCATTAAATCCATAATCCATTACTCTGAATTAGATTATAAACATTAGAACATGAGAAGATACTTAGAATGATCGGTTATATAATTGAAAATCAAGCTTACCTGAGGAGCTGAGAGAAGCAATGTATCATGTTTGATGATTTTAGCATTTTAGTAAAATATATCCCCAAAAGCAATTCTTGCTCATGTACGCTGGACAAAATGCAATTTTTAGAGCAGCCAAACTTGAAACAAGTCTTTTCTCTACCACTGCGCTCTTTATCATTCTTAAGTCTGAAAATGAGAGAAGAAAAACATTGTAACTCTTTCCAAAACTAAAGTTACAATCAAGGTTATATGATCATTTTAAGTATTTTTGAGTGATCATAGCAATCCCTTAAAGCAAAATCAGAAAATATTTAACTGGGTATGTTTCAAACTCAAGAGAAAGCAAAAAATCACTAAATAGTATTTCAAATCCTATAGAAACTATCTTGTTAACTGTACATAACAATTCAAGAAAATGACGATTATCATATGAGGCATAAGTGATTAGCTTCACAGCTTAATACCCATCTTCATCTTTACAATACAATAGAAATAACGTACAAAACTGATACCCACAAACAAAAAAGGAAAAAGGAACACGTACATAATTCTCCAATCAAATGATGATATCAAAGATAATTTGGAAGATTAAATCGAAAGGTGGAGCTAAATATCTAGTTCCCAGACAACAATGGAGAACAAATTCTATCAAACTAAAAGAGCATATTTTATCATTCTAGATCCAAAAACGGAAAAATTCACAACATTGCAACTTAGCGCCGGCGGCTGAAATTGTTTTGGGCAGGTCAATTTATCACTTAAACTCACCACTTCAATTTATCAAACGGGGAAACTCAACAAAGTTCTCATCTTGGCTATTCAATCACGAGAGATTCTTCTAGTGGATCAGATCCATTTAGATTTCTCGACCTCTAAACACTTGTATCGTCTCATGTCGTCGGCTAAGTCAACTCTATTGATGAAATCTAGAGTCATGATCGAGAAAGCGACGACCAAAAAAAATCGAAGAGCTCATCGATCATGAGAGCATAACAAATAGGAGATTTTTTTGAACTTTTAATCATCTAGCGAAAGGAAGGCGAATAGGCAAAACGCTTATGGTGTTTAAGAAATTGAATTTAAAAACATGGCTATTAATGTTATTGAAAACAAAGACACATGTCCATCTCTCAAAAACTGACGTGGCAGCATGATAGAGAGAGATGGCCAACTTTCATATGTACTAGTGGATTGTTCCGCGCTACGCGCGAGTTTTTGTATTAAAAAAGATAATTTAAATCTGAAAGAAAGTAAGCAAGACATATTGTTATGGTTTTATAAAGAAGAATGAACTGTATTTTCATTAAGAAACTTGATGGTGATTACATCGTTATATATACAAGAGTAGTTACAGAGAAGTTAAGATTTACAAAGATATGCTAAACTACTTTATTATAGAGAATATATTCTTATAGGCCCCCACAAGATGAGCGTCCGGGAGAAAGCCCAATCTTGTCATTCAGAAGTTGAAATCCCGGTCTCGATATGGGCATCGTAAGTCCATCAGCAAGTTGGTCAATCGTATAAACATGAGATACCCGTAGAAAACCAGATTGAACCAGTTGCCGAATAAAGTGATAGTCTAATGGAACATGCTTCATTCTAGAGTGAAAAGCAGAATTCACAGAGAGGTATGTTGCACCGACATTATCACAGTAAATGACCGGCTGAGTTGAAGACTGAAAACCGAACTCATGCATAAGATAGCTAATCCAGAGAAGTTCAAAACCAGCTTCAGCAACAGCTCGATATTCCGCCTCGGTTGAAGATCGTGCAACGGTCTTTTGTTTCTTAGAGAACCAAGCAATAAGATGTGTTCCTAAGTAAACAATATATGCTCCAGTGGATGTATAGTCATCTTTATTACCTACCAGATCAACATCCGAGAAAGCATGAAGTCTCAGTTGATTTGAACTTGAGAGAAAGATACCTTGATTTCGAGTGCCAGAAAAATAACGAAGAACTCGCTTTGCAGCCTGCCAATGAATGCTTGTAGGCTTGTGCATAAACTGAGATAACTTGTTCACCGCAAAGGCCATATCTGGACGTGTTAATTGAAGATATTGTAGACTCCCCATAAGTTGTCTATACTCTTTACCATCAACAAGAACAGTATCAGAGTTTAACATAATATTCGTATTCGGCGCCATTGGTGTAGTGACAGGATTTACATCCTGCATTTGAAACTTAACAAGCAGATCAGTTATGTACTTTTGCTGTGTAAGAAGCAAAACTTGGGGAGATCGAGTAGCCTCCATGCCCAGAAAGTATCTAAGTTCACTTAAATCTTTCAGAGAAAACCGAGTTCCCAGCAGCTCGATGAACTTTTCCACTTTGTCACAATCACTGCCTGTGATAATTATACCGTCGACGTAAACTAACATATAGATGAAAAGCGAGGCATCAGATTGTGAATTTAGAAAACCAGAGCGAAGGAGATACTCTCGCAATTCCATGTACCAGGCGCAAGGAGCATGTTTTAGGCCATAAATCGCTTTGTGAAGCTTACAAAGATGATCAGGTCGATCCTTATCAACGAAACCAACATGTTGTGTCATATATACTTCATCTTCAAGATGTCCTTGGAGAAAAGTGTGATTAACATCAAGCTGTATGAGAGGCCATCCATTAGCTATTGCTTCTCCAAAATCAAGTCTAATCGTACCTAGTTTAATCACCGGGCTGAATGTTTCATGAAAATCAATCCCATCTCTTTGATGAAACCCTTTAGCAACCAAACGCGCTTTGAATCTTTCTATCTCGCCATTAGCTTTTCGTTTGATTCTGAATACCCAGCGACAGCGAATCGGATGAATCGAAGGATGAGGTGGGACAAGAGACCAGGTAAAATGTCTTCCTTGAGCATCAAATTCTTCGCCCATGGCTCCTCTCCATCGAGCATCTTTGAGATCCATAGCAACAGAGGTAGACTCGATCTCAGATTGGGAGACTTGAACCAGGTAAGAATATTTTTTGTTTGGCTTCACGATATTGTTTTGGGAGCGTGTAACCATTTGATGTTGGTTCAATGTCGGTGTCTGAGTCTGTGTGTTTCCGCCTTCACACATCGTTTCATTAGAGGAAGAAGGAGCAGCTGAAGTGGGCTGAATAATTGATGGGTCTGCATCACACAAAACAATAGGCCCTACATCTATAGTGTTAGATGGACCAGAAGAATTATTCTCATTTGTGGGCTCAACTATTGTCTCTTGCAGCCCAATTGAAGAAGACGCTACTTGAGAATCACGTGACTGTGATGTCTCCAGAACAACAATTCTCGGCGAAGGATCCAGAGACAGTGGTGAAACTAGAGGAGAGGAAGAAAAAGAATGACGATCAATCAATTCAAGTCTTGGACACTAAGATTGGCTTGAAGAAAAAAATTGAGAAGAGGACGGTGAGACCTGAGGGATTGAAAGGGGAATTGGTTCTCGAAGAATTGAACATGATGAGATACAAAAATTCTTTTGGAAGATGGTTCTAAACACAAGAAGACACTCTGAGTTAAGGAGTAGCCCAGAAATACACAAGGAAGGGGTCGAGAATTAAGCTTGTGTTTTGAATATGGGCGAAGCCAAGGATAGCAAAGGCATCCAAAGGTTTTGAGTTTAAGGTAATTTGGTTGTTCACCAAAGAGTTTGAGAAAAGGAGATTGATAGTTCAAAGTGGGTGTTGGTAATCGATTAATTAGGTAAATAGTAATGTTGAAAGCATAAGTCCAGTAGGTGAAGGCATAGAAGAGTGAGAGAGCAAAGTCAAACCCATTTCAACGATGTGACGATGTCGTCTCTCGGAGAAACCATTGTGCTCGGGAGTGTGAGGTGGAGTAGTAAGATGAGCTATGCCGTTAGAGGAGAGAAAACCGGCCATAGCAACATACTCACCACCATTATCCGAGTAAAGGGTAACGATCTTTGTCTTAAATCTATTCTAAACTAAAGTCTTGAACCTAATAAAAACATGACGTACATCTGATTTTCTTTTTAAAGGATATAACCAAATGTAGTGAGTATAATGATCAACAAGTAGAAGATAATATTTGAAACCATCAATTGAAATAATCGGAGAGGACCAAACATCACTAAAAAGAATTTGTAAAGGAAAAAAGGATTGAAGTCGAAAATGGTAATTTATGACTTTTTTTTATGGAGCATGAATCACACAGAAAGGATGATGTTTTATTTGAAATGGGTAGTGAAAAACTAGAAAGAACATTATTCAAGATAGGGAGAGGAGGGTGCCCAAGCCTACTATGCCATGTTGACATTGAGATCTTTATTGCAGGAAAGACATAGCATCGAGAATCAGTGATTGAAGGCCATTCATAACTTCCGTTCCTCGTCTTTCCTTTGAGGAGTTGTGCCCCCGTGAGAAGATCCTTCACCTGAAATTGGTAAGGAAAAAATTCCACAGACACATCATTATCAACACCTAGCTTGTTAATAGATATGAGATTTCTTGCAATTTGAGGCACTCGTAACACATTTTGAAGAGATAATGGACGAGTTGTAAGAGACAAAGAAGTTGAACCAATAAGTGTGATTTGCAGGTTTGAACCGTCACCAACCAACACCTCTTCACGACCAGCATAAGGAGAACGGAGAGATAAGTTAGCTAGATTCGAGGTGAGATGATGAGAGGCTCCCGAATCCAGTAACCAATATTGTGTTTCGGGAGAAGCTAGTGTCGCGTTATAAGCTTGTGGAGACCAAGGTTGCGAACTAGTGGATGATGGAGGAGGAGCCGAGATTGATTGAGTAACAAGACAAAAACGTGGACAACGTTGGGCGCTATGACCTTTTGTGCCACACGCTTGACACTTACCAAGGTAAGGCTTACCTCCTCCTTTGTTGCGATTCTGATTTTGATATGGTTGATGCGAAGGAGAACAGAACGCGGGTGGCTTCCAGGCTTGATTTTTATGTTGCACATAATGCACAGAGGCTGGTAATGCTGGCGAAACAGGGGCAGTAGCAAGGATGGCATTTTCACGATTTAGAAGCTTTTCATGGAGCTCCGCAAATATGATAGGAGTATCACGATTTTGGACTGAGTTAATGAGAGTTTGATACTCGTCATTAGTGCCCTCCAAGATGATGTCTGTTAAGTCCTCATGCTCAACAGGAGATCCAAGGAGAGCTAAAGCATATGCCTTGGTACGAATAAGCTGCAAATAATCATCAATATATTTGGTACCTTTGACACAAAGTTTGAGTTGTTGTTTCAACTGCTTGATGTGTGCTCATGTAGGTTTAGCGTATGTGGCGGCTAGTCGATTCCAAGCTTCAAGAGATTTATTTGTCGTGGCAATAAGTGGTTGAAGTGAGGTCTTAATAGCACCAAGAATGGAGCTATAAAGAAGACAATCTTGCCTCTGCCATAAAACATAGTCAGGATTAGTGGATACCTGATTGTTGGTGGTAATAGTGGTAGGACGTGGAGGCGTCTCATCAATGAGTTTGATAAGATCATATCCTCGAAGAAGGCGAGTAACCTGAACACTCCAAGTTAGGTAGTCGAGTGCCGATAGCTTAGTTACACCAGTCATGTTGACGGTGAACAGAGGATGAGTGGCATCTTGAGGGTTAATGATGGCGTTGTCGTTGTTGTTGTTGTCAGCCATGGTTGCGTAAAAGAAGAAAAAAGGAGACTGAAAAAGCAGAGAGAAAAGAAAAGAGATTGAGATCCTAGGATTTAGGAAGCTCTTGATACCATGTAAAGAAGAATGAACTGTATTTTCATTAAGAAACTTGATGGTGATTACATTGTTATATATACAAGAGTAGTTACAGATAAGTTAAGATTTACAAAGATATGCTAAACTACTTTGTTATAGAGAATATACTCGTATAATTTGGAGTTTGTGCAAACGATAATTTAGATGTGAAAGAGAGTAACTTTATGTGAAGTAAAGCTTATGATTCATCTTATATATTCTAAACTTCGAGTTGCCAAGAAAAAATATTTTACCTAATGACCTAAGTGTTTTTATTTTGTAGTTACAGGATTCTTAATTAAATTTAAAGTGTGTGCTGTTGTGCAAGGAAAGATATTAGATGTGTTTAAAACCAAAAAGAAAAATATCATATGTGTAAAACATAATATTTTTGTGAAGTAAAACATTATGAATTGATTTTATATCTAGAAAACGTTATTTGGAAGCCAAAGAGACTAAAATGTTTCTCTATTTATATTAAGGGAAATTTTACGACGTACATTCTTCTCTGAAGATTTTTATGTATACATGTTAGATATCTCATATCACATAATATCACCCTTTTGAGATCTAGTAGACAAATCATTCATATGGAACTCCAGGTTGTCATGGGGAGGACTTTTGTTTTCATTGCCCCTCTGCCATTTCGCAATCCAGCACATTTACCTATTTCACACATAAAACTGTTAAGAAAAGTGAAAATAAGAATGAATCATTACACTATAGGATACCATGTCTATTCTAATTATTTCCTCTTTGAAAGGTACATGTCTTACTCCCAATAAATTTGTCATATGCTTCAGATTGAAATATACTTAAAAATAAGTTTTGCGTGAACCGTTTATTTTCATCCTATTTTAAAACTCCAGCAAAATTCTTCCATCATTTTTTTTCTTTATCTCACATTTTTATGATCTTATCTCACACATTAAAGCTAAACTCGTTCTATTCAATCTTCAATTGTTGATCACCATATCCACTATATGTAATTTTCTTTTCCTTTGTCTCTCTTTTTTTCAACCACACATTAGTGATAAGTGTTCACCCGGATTGGATAACCAACTCGGAAGAGAAAAGTGTATAAAAATATAATCAGTGAAGAAAATACGGGATCTTCGCGCCAGGCTGACGGACAGACGGAAAGGGTGAACGCCCTATTGGAGTGTTACCTCCGACATTTCATGAGTGCTAACCAGTGGGATTGGGCGAAGTTGCTGGATGTTGTCCAGTTTTCCTATAACTTATGCGGAGGAGTCGACCGGGAAGAGTCCGTTCGAGTTAGCCATCACACGCGGAGCGAGGCTATCTGCTTGTGTATTCATCACACGCGGGATGAGTTTCCTTTGTCTCTCTAGATCTTTGAAAGTCACTACAAAAAACACTCAACATAGCTACAACTTTAGTACGACAATAGGCTGTAAATATGTACTTCAAATTGATACAAATTAGTAAGAAATAAAATATTAAACTAATTATAGCTTTTTGGTAGATATGGATAGCTTATTAGTGTCAATTTATTATATTAAAACAAAGTCACTATTTTTTTTATCTAATTAAAAAGTTGTCATTTAAATTTGGACATATTCACAACTCATTAGAAATAATTATAACATTCATTATTATTTGGCTAATAATACAATATAATATTATTAATCTCATGTTATATCTTCCAATCTCATGTATAATTAAATTATATATAATTATGTTATTATTATTAATCAGCTTATACATTATACATATATCAATGTTTATATAATTAACATGTTAGCATAAATTTGTTGATAAATATGTAATAATGTCAATACAAAACTATAAATTCCATCATATATTATTGATTTCCCGTTCTGGTTCGAGTTGGTTCGGATCCTGAACTCCATCTTCACACAAATTATAGCAAAATTGCTACTATTTAGTAACAATGTAACTTTACCAATACTTGACATAATTATATTCAAAAACAAATTTGTAATAATTTTGTTATCAATAGAATAGAAACTATAGGAAAAATTTTGCCCTCAAGTTTTTTCCAAAAATTTGAATATCATAATGGTGAATAATGAATATAGCTACAAATAAGTTGGTGCAATCAAGGGTAATTTCTTTGACATAACTATGAGATCGAGCATTGTGGTACTGAGTACTGAGTTTAGCATAGCATTTGAACATAGTTTTCATTAAGAGAAATTAGATGTTATAGCAAGAAAAAAATCATACATTTAAGTATCTAACCATTGTTTTTAAATTAAAGAAAAACATATATTTAAAGTGGGTATATTGGATCGATGATTTGGGAGAATTTTAATTTTTCTTTAAATTTTTCCTTATTCAATTGATGATTCAAAAAGTGATTTAAAATTCTAGCTTATTTGATCTAACATTTTCTTAATATATTTGAAACACAAAGTTGGATTAGTCATTCATAGAAAGTGTTTTAAATTCTCACCTTACTGGAAATTAAATATTTCATTAATTAATTATATAAAAAAAATAATTTCAACCTATTTGAGCGGAAATTTGTAGTTATAAAACAAAAGATAGAAATACCACCTCAAATGGTGGTATTTTTAAAACTCACCAATCATATTTGTTGTAACAATAATTTAAAATATTATTAAATTATTAAAATTATTTAAAATCTTTTAAACACTCTCCGATTTAAAATATATCTAAATAAATTAAAACCATTGACTCAGTATGTCCTCTAAGTATCAAATCATTGTTTTTTAATTTAAAAAGTTCCCCAAATTACCCTCAATCCATTTTTTTTTTTACTTTTTTTCCCATATGGGTAAGGGGTCTTTTAGTAAAATTCTCCTAATTTTTTATTAATATTATTTTAGATTCTTAGTTTTTCATTTTTTTTGTTTATTTTTCAAATTCACTCTTTCATTAAAGTATATAGATATCCTTAGTGGAATTGTTTTTTGTAATATGAGAATCTTAATATGATCTTTGTTGCAAGAATTCTATGTAGGAATTACTTACAATGCATCATTGTCTCCGTAAGTGTTTTTTTTTTCAAAGCAATCTTTGCTTAAGTGATGATTATCGATCATAATTTTGAACATTGTGTGAGATCCTAACTTTGTGTTTTGAAATGCATTCTAGATCATTTTGTACGGGAAGTTATATTTAAGTACGAAAATCTACCTCTTTCTTTCTTTCTTTTCGGTCACACATAGAATTTTATTGAAAACTTCATAAGGAATTAAGAGATAACAAAGCGTCTTTAGCCAATGAGTCCGCTAAAGAATCATTGGTACGAGGAATGAAATGAAAAAAAATTGACGAAAACTCAGAAATAAGCACTCTGATATCACAAAGAATCGAAAAAAGATCATTGTGATCATCTCCTCTCCGCAGAAAATCTACCTCTTTCATATTTCATAATTCTTAGGAAATTTTTCTTCATTAACATTTCATTGAAGGCAGAGAGCTCGTTTGATTGAGAGTAGAATGTAATGGTTTTTTAACATTAACTACTAACCAGTCTTTATTTAAGTTTATAAGTTTATGGAAGTTGGAATTCTGCGGATTCAAAACTTAGGAGTTTAGCTAACACCAATTTTCATGTAGATAAGGTTGCTCTAGCAAGAGGAATTGTGCATAAAAGTTGAGAGAGAATAGTAACGCGGCAGAAAATAATTTGAGGTAGGAAGAAAGCAAAAAATCTTTTTGATTTTTATTATTGTTACGGAGATTTTCTTATAGAGTTAATATTAATTTTATTTCATATTCCAAAATATTATTAATACAAATAAAACCATTTTTTGGTTGGAAAAAGACACGGTTTGCCAGGAATAATTCTGTGGCTAATCATAATTGTTTTTTTTTATAATTCTAATCATAATTGTTTTAGATACACATGACTAAGTTGTTACACATTTTGTGGAGAATTGTAACAAATGATTCACATAAATATCGTAGCAAAGCATTGTAGTAGCACACTTAAAGCAATTTGTACGAAATTTTCTTGCACTAAATTGTTTGCTATGTGACTATGTTTAACTTTTCTTGTAGTGAGTGTACCGTGTATGACAATACATACAATTATTATATGCATTATAAACTTCGTCGTGGGAAATAATATGATCAATTATAGCTTTCATATGTAGTATTTTGGTTCAGTGGCAAAGGCTCTGGTGCTGAGTATTCAGGCGTTTGGAGTTCGACTCCACCAAATCGCGAATCCCCGCGTCATAGGGTTTGACTATGGATCGGGCCGTGTCGATCCACCCGTGTCAAAAAAAAGAGTTTCATATGTAGTATTTGTAGAGAACTTTCTTACTTCTGCGATTGGGTTACACCCATGAACCAAGATAAGCTCGCAATAACTACCAATGAGCTCATTAAACAGTCAATGTTTTCTCTTCCCTCATGAGGTGGAACAACATGACGAAACTAAAAAGTTTCATATTCCCCAACATTTTTTCTTTTTCTTTTTTTTTTGACGAAAACATAGATGAGACTATATAATAGTTTTGTGTCCCTTAAGTCCTTACGATCATTCTCCTTCTTGCAATTATCCATTGCCTCCTGAATCTCCTTCTGCACCGCACTCAAATCATCTTCGGAATCGGAATAAGCCATAACCAGTCGGTGATAGGCCTCGACTCAAAGCGGATCCTTAGAATCTCCTCAAAATCAGTTTTAGCAGACTCTAAATGTCTACTACGACTAAAGATGTTAGCTTTCAAAATTGGCCACTATTTCTCCTCTCGTTCCAAGTCATTCAAACAATCGCCTCTATGGCTTCTATAAGCTCATGAGATTTGATTCTTACTTCCATCAACGACCTAAGAGCATCAACATCTTCAGGGTGAGAAGCGAGATGCTCTTCCATCAATCTCTCTTCTTTTAACAAAACGTCTCCGAACCTCTGTTTAAGAGGTTCAACGGTGGGCGTTGGCACTACATGAGCTGCAGTCACTGGCAGTAGTTTGAGTTGGATA
Source organism: Anastatica hierochuntica (assembly GCA_900406275.1). Taxonomy (NCBI): domain Eukaryota; kingdom Viridiplantae; phylum Streptophyta; class Magnoliopsida; order Brassicales; family Brassicaceae; genus Anastatica; species Anastatica hierochuntica. The sequence goes on from OVAN01002737.1 coordinate 20,110, forward strand.
TTCGCGAAGAAGAGCGCCACCACAACGGTGAAGGTGATGCAGGAGGATACGGGAAGGTAGTGATGGCCAAACTGGGAGTCCCAGTTCTTAAGATTTCGATGACGAAGTTATGATGGAAGTGCATTTGAAGGAGGAAAAAGTTGATGGGCGCAAGGATCTGAAAAAGAAAGAAAGAAGATTTTTTGGGAACGGTGAAGAGAAGAGAGTGAAAGAGATGTGATTTGGGAGTTGTTGGAACCGTTGCTTCCCTAAAGACTCCATGATTACTGAGAGAGATAACTCCCAAAAACCCTACAATAAGATTGAAGAAGAAAATGATGATCAAAGAAGCTTTGACGATTGAGTAACGGATAGAAGATGTTCCCGATTTAGGCAAAGAAGACGACGGCAACATATTTAGCCAAAGAAGAAAACGACGACATCCAAAGCGTCTAGGGCTAGTAACTCTGTAACTGACCTGCAGATTTTTGTAATCGATGCCTATGTTTTTAATGGAAAGCTAATGATTGATATGTGACGTTCTCAGAAACTCTTCACCCATTCTCGCGTTTGAATTATCAGCTTGCACTATGAGATTATACAATGGATAGTATCAGTTTAAAGTCACAGAAAAGAAAAGATAGTCTCAAAAGATCAAATTTTACCTCATTCTTATGTCTTGCAACGGGTAAACAAACGATTCTCCTAAAGCTCCAAATATGCTTCCACATCCGAGTTGTATGAGAGGATCCGGCTCTGCACAATACAAAACTGTTTAGTATCATGTGAAAAGGTTAAAAATATATAGGAAGTTTTATATAGGTCGAAAACACCGTAACACAACAACATTGAAGCTTTAGAGAAACGAAAGCACGAACAAAAAAAACGTGATACTACTATATCATCAAACCCAATAAAGCAACTCACAACACACATGACCATGTCAAACGATATGCAAACATTTATAAATATGTTGAACTTACTAATCAAGAAGATCAATGAAGGATCAATGAAGGACATTTTTATCTAGTAGCCTGATTAAAATCGTCTCATTCATATAAAAGCAAATAACTCAGCATTCTAAGATGCATTTTCGAAAGAGAAACAAAAACAATAAAAAAGATTATGGACATAAGCGAATATATATATATATATATATATATATATATATATATATATATATAACGTAATGCATTGCCAAAGGAGACCATATAGACCATACCAAGTCTTGGCGGTGGGTGGTAGTATGTGGTACTGAGTCTGAATTAAATCAAATACAGAGACAACCTTAGATTCAACTTTACTTAACATTGAGATTCCAAAGTAAAAGATTTGAGTGTTACCAATGTATTCCGCAAGATGTTCATGTCTTAATCAGATTCCACTTTTGCAACTTTGAAACCCTGAGTGAAGGCGTGCAACGTTGGGGCTTCCTTTTAGGAGCCTACATGTTAGATGATGAGCCATATCCTTGGACGATGGAGCAAGGGCTTGAAGCTAAGGCTATCAAATCTCAGGCACCTTCGCCTTGAAGGAGGAGATCGTCTACGAACGGAATGTCACAGATTCTTCTAGGGTGTCCCTTGCATAACTAAAGTTCCATTAGAGGATTCACACAAAGGGTAGATCGATATGCGGGTGGGCGTTTGAAAAAATTAAGGTAAGATGGAAGTGAGAATGGTGGAAGTGGCTATTAAACCCTAACGAAAGAAGAAGACCAAGCGAGAAGTAACGGTGGAAGCTATTCTGAATCGACATTTTTTTTTGAGACGTGTAGCTTTTCTAAATTCCTATATAATGATGATGACGTGTCAAGAGTTGAGGCAATTGTAGAAAGCTTCTATCAAGTTGACGTGGATACCTTAGAATGCTTCAATTATCTACTTTTAATTAGTTAGATGATTTATAATTATGCCCCGCTTGATAAACTAATATATGTTCTTCTGACTACTTTGAAACATGTCTTTTAAATATTATATTAAAAACCTAAACATTTATAACATAAAAATACAAAAATCTATATCTATTTAATTAGATACACACAATTTAGAAGAACTAATCAAACATTTTAAATGGCTTAAATGGTTTCATTTTAAAATTAAAATTATAAATTTTATTTTACTTCATAAAATTATCTAACTTCAAATATTTTTTTATAAGCTTCTTCTTCTTTATTCTTTGGTTTAATATCTAGTTAAATTTTAGAGTAATAGTTATTTTAAGGAATGAAGATTATAAAGACCTTATTATACAATTGTAAGAGTTAGACATTGGCATTAAAGTATTTGTTCAAATTTGGTTTGGTTCTATTTTGGTATCGAATAATTTAGTTTAAGAATGTCGAACTGGTTGAGTATTTTAATATCGGCTCGAATTTGGTTCGGATTCGGATCGTTTCTTATATATATGAGATACATCGACATTTGTTCGACCAAGTTTTTTGGATTGGTTCGGTACGAATATTTTGCACTTAAAAACCTTAAAATACCAGAAAATACCCTAATATATGTTTTGTTAAATCAAAATTATTTTTGATGATGTAACACATGAAACTGTTATAAAAAATTTCAAGTAAATGTGTAGCACATTTATCAATATTTTTATGATTTATATACGGTTTGTTTTAACATATATTTTGCCCCTGATAAGAAAAATTTCTAGCTCCGCCACTGATTAGGGGTGTCATTTGACACCCCATAAATTGTAATATATAAGTTTTGTGGTAAATATAGTCAAAGAATCATAGTAGTCAAGTTGTCAAGGAAGACATTTTGAATCCCTTAAACCCGAGTTCAAGCCCTACTTGGACAAAATTATTACATTTTAATTTTTTAACTCCGGTTAAAATAATTTATGGGCCGTCGCTATCACCATATTACCATTTCCACCACAACCTCACTACCACTCCGCGAAAACGGTTACAGAATGAGGAAATGACAACAATGGTAATGGCGATGACCGCTATGACAATGTAACTTTTCATCTATACATTACAATATTTAAACTTGAAATATGACATATTAGCAATATTAATATAGTATACATATCGGGTGGATGTATTTGTGTGGGTATGAGTGCAAGTGCACCCGCTAAAATATAGATAATCGATGGTTTTACACTAAAAATAATTGTTTAAGTAGCAAAATGGTATTAGATGTATCCCTTTATTTTATGGGGGGGGGGTAATAGGTTCAAATCTCTCCATTTGTAATTTTGCATCCATTCATATAATGAGCAAATCATCTCTATATTATTATTTGGAAAGTACATCTAGAAAAACAACATTAAATTTGGAAAAAAATTACATTAAAAGCTATTAAAAATAATATATATATATAATAGGTTTAAAAAGTGCTAAAAACTATAATTAAATGAAATAAATAAATTCTATTACCATATCTTATGTAGATTCTTTTAATATCTTTTAAAAATCCATCAAAATAAATATTATTACATTTAAAATAAGTAAATGAAATCTTAAAATTTATAATAAAAAGTAAATGAATCTTAAAATTTAATTTAATAATATGATTCAATTAAGCAATTAAACCAATATTGAAAATATTTAATCTAACTAAAAATTTACAAATTAATTATGAATTTTTTATTTTTTTAAAATTTTAATTTATCATAAAATTTTTAATAAAATATGACTCCACGTTATACGCGGATTTAAATCCTAGTGGATATCTAATTGCGGATTTCAAGTTTTGAACTTATATATCAAAAGTCGATTTGTAATTTCTTTTTTCTGATTGTCGACAATTTTTTTTTTTTTGTTGAGTCTTTATTTTGGTAAATTCATCTTTAAATTATTCTCTACTTAAACGATTTCCACTTATATGCACCCACTTGTTTCCTTACCCAAAAAAGAATATGAATATTGGTTAGTTATAGGATATAAATTATAGCGTGTGTATAAGCATTAGTAAAAAAATTGATAAGATGTTGTATACTACCTATCTTACTAAAACAGAAGTACTATTATAAAAATTATTTTATTGTACTGTGGGATATTTTTTTTTGTCAGCAATTGGATCGACAAGATCCAATCCATAACCAAATAACCCAACTACGTGGGGCAACGCGATTTAGTGGAGTCGACTTCCGGTGGGATGGCCGCAAATGTGAACCTTTAACCACTGTCGGATATTACATAAAATGTTACTGCATTTAAATTATGACTAGAGTTTTATCCGCGCGATCGCGTGGGTGCTTTTTTATTTTTTATGTATTCAATTTACGATTAATCATGTTTAGATATTTCGAGTATTGGTTTCAGAATTTTCGGCTATTTCGAATTTCGGATTCGGTTTAAATTCAAAATTTTTAGATTTTTTCAGTTATATCGAATCCCGAGTTCGGATTTAGATTTAGGATTCTTGGGTTTTCTTGAATACTCGTGCGGGTTCGGTTCAGATAATATATGATACCTGAAATATCGTGAAACAAAATCCGTTGGAGTATTTAAAAAAATCAGATGACTAAACTTAAAATTTTCTTATATGTTATATAAATTATATTTATAAATTCTTTTTAGGTTTTTTTTTAAATTTTGTCACTATATGAATTTTTTATTTATTTTTGTATCAAATTTTGTTTATAAAATATTAATATTATAATATAATTATTTTTTAAAGAATTATTAATTTATTTTAAATTTGAAAGCAAACTATATTTAAATTTTGGTGAAAAATGATGATTTTAAACAGTTGATTCATAATTTTGATAATGATTATATGAAAAGAATATTTGAATATTTATATTTGTTGGAATATGTAAAAGAGTAATTATAGTTAATGTTATTTTATTTAATTATATAAATTTTTTTAGTTTATTAGATATATTGAATACATTTAGTAAAATTTATATTCAATTAAAAAAATAACACATAAAAAGGTCTATATACTTTAATGTTAATAAGATAGATGTTTAATTTATTAAAATACACTATTTTTGTTATCCAAAATACATATATTGTTAGATTAAGTCAAAAAGATATTCTATTTAATTAAAAATGAAATCCTCATTTTTCACTAAAAATTAAAATATATTTTGTTTTCAAATTTACAATATAACCATACATTTTAAAAAAAATTTATTACAATGTTAATATTTGAAAAATAAAATTTCACAAAGTGACAAAATTTAAAATGACCTATAAAATTTATATAAATTATTAAAATTTTAATTTAGTCATCTGATATTCAGAAACAAATACCCCAACAGGTTTTTCACGGTATTTCGTGTATTACCCGAACTAAATTCGTACCCAAACACATACCAGTACCAAAAAATCTAAAAACCTGAAAATTCCAAACCTAAACTAGAACCCCAAAATTCAAAATAACTGAAAATTTTTAAAATTCTGAACTTGAATTCGAACCCGAATCTCGAAATAACCAAAGATATATAATGAAGCCGATGCTCAAAAAATCTAAATATGATTAATCATAAACTAAATACATAAAATTTAAAACACATGCGCAGTCGAGCCGAAGAATCTCTAATATCATTTTACACTCAATTTGTGTGAAGTTAATGTCTATAGACTATAGCATAAAGGTCATTTTTTTGATAAAGGTCATTTTTTTTGAAAAGATGCTGTACTAATATGTTTTTATTATAAAGTTACCAATAGAAAATGCTGTACAAATATTCTCTTAACAAAATTAAAAATAAAACCTATCTGAGTGCGAATATGTTCTCCTTATTGTGAGTTACAACAACATTTACACAAACCAGTGTGAGCAAATGAGGAAACAAGATCAAAATGGAGATAGTATCAATCCTTCTTTTTGTTTATCAATATTTTATTGTCAATTGAAAATTAAAAAATTGAGAAGCCACAAAAAAGAAGAAAAAAAAGAATATGATAAAAGTAAGAATTGTGGGGACTCCATCTCCAATTGGTGAAAATTGTCGTCCCTTCATGAGGGATCAAATTCTTTCAAACTTCAAATCATTACGTCTCTTCTAGAAACCAACTGGTTAAAGATTCCTTCTTATTGCATAAACATGCAAAGTCTTCTATATATATATATATAGAAACTTAAGGGTGACAGTCTTCTGCAAATAAAACTATATCAACTGGTGGATAAATATCACAAGGATCGAAGTGCACAGATGATAACATTACCCGACACTTACATGCATGTATGGATAAAGGAATAATGAAACAAACAAAACTAACTCAATTTGCTGAAATAAATATATAAAAGTTCAATTTTTTCACAACAATGTTTAAACTTTTCCCCCGTTGGAAATGATAACACCATTTCACTATTTTATCTGTTATCGGTAGAAACTACAAGTAATCCAAGTTGTAACAATTAAAGTTAAGATAGAGTTTCTAAAACAGCGGATTTGAGGCTATATCTAAGTGTTCGAGCATGATAAGACCATATCCAATGGTTTATTTTATTTTTTTTTACTTCAAATATAGAGTATTTTAAAAATAGAGTATGAGTTTGGTTCAATAGTTCACTCTGGTTTTTACTCTAAAAATAAATATTCCAAGTATATTCTATTTTCTTTTTGTTTATTAATTTATTGTACAATCCTTAACTTTGAAATATTTAAATTGTACCCCTTTATTTTATTTTACGATAATCATCCATTTAATTATAAAATTATTAAAATTAAACATATATTTTAGTGATCTTCGTGGATTTGGAAACGATCTACTGGATTATTATATCACAACTTCATGATATGATAAGTTTCTATAATCGAGCGGCACAAGTGGTACAGTGGTTACCACCTCTGTTGGCCAAGTTCACTTACCTGGGTTCGAATCCAGGGTGATGCCATTTTCAGGGAACTACTAAGCCACTAGGCTGATGAGAAAAAAAGATAAGTTTCTCTAATTATTATTTCGAGTCTTTTTTTGTATATTCAATCTATCATGTTCTAATTTAATTATGTAATTAATTTCCATTAGTATAATTTTATTTAAAAGTGAAAAATATAGTATATAATTTTATTAGGTAAAAATTGAAAACATATAAAAGTTAAAGTTTACTTTGTAAATAAAAAAGTTCTACTCTAAAAATAGAGGAAATGAGTAGTGTTACTCTATATTTGAAGCAACACTATTCATTTCTCTATTTTTAGAGTATGATATAAAGTACCATTGAAACTCATTTTACTTCAAATATAGAGTTTAAAGTAGAAAAAAGAGTACCATTGGAGATGCTCTAAGAAAGTAAAACGATCGAGTGCGCAAAATACAAATATACACATCAATTTATTAACGGGATTAAGTTTCTCACATTCCCTAGACCAAATACAAACTTCATTCACTAAAAAAAGAACGCAACCTACAATTGCAATATAGCATTCATCCCTCTTTTCTAGAATTACAATGATAAAGGAAGACTATCACTTATGTCTTTTTTTGACGAGTATAGATCTTAAACACAAACCACCAGCAAGTCTCATCATCTTGTCTAGTGAAACAACGTCACAAACATCTATGTGCATCTCACTTTTAGAATCCTAGACGCGTACCTTTTCATGTCACCGTCCCGTTCTATATAAACTCTTCCATGAGCAAAACCTCTAACTTTCTTAAGCCCTTGAAATCTTCAAGTCTTTACGTTATTTGAATCCAATAGATAAGATGAGTATGTAGAATGGGAACAATGATCTCGGGGGCTTCATGCTAAGGAATCAAAATAGATTTTTGTGTTCAGAATTCGCATGTCAACAATATGTTGGAATAAGTTAATTTGTGTTCCAGTGATTTTATCAGATTTTTGATGACCACTACCTTGATGTCGACAATGGATGAAGTACAGCTAACTCATGTCACGTCCAAGATTACTCACATGGATACAAATACTGTAGCTTAATATTCAACACGTGTGGAGAATTCTAAAACTCAAAACACTGGCTAGTGTCAGAATTTATTTGGTTTTTGTGATATGAGCTTGTTAAGATTCATAAAAAAGCGAGTTGGTGTGGCTATGACAAAGTTTGAGTGTGTCTTGTTGCTATCAACATTGTGGTTGTATAAGTGGTTTTTGAATGAATTATGTCAATCAAGCAGAGAGAGAATTAACGAGTACGATGGTTTGACGATTTTGAGCTAATGCTTCAAATTGAAGGAGCAGACTAGGAATTAAGAAGGAGCTCGATGAAGTAGTTACTTTCATACCTTTGTAAAGTTTGATGGGTACTTGATTCTTGTGAAAGGTTATATATCAGCTTTGAGAAGTTTGAGTTGATAAATTCAATCGAAAAATGAAGGGGGGGGGGGGGGGTNGGATGAAAGGAAGTTAGTTTGTGAGAAATAATTCACAAGATGTTGCATGAATTGTTGGAGCACGTTAGAACATGTTTTTTTTAGCAATTGGAGTTATTGATGTGGTTGATGTTGTTTATTCAGAACGAGCATAAGGAAAAAAGAAAAAATGTGATAGAAAAGATATATCAGAGGTTTGAATACATCAAAAAGATTAAAGAGCTAACAAGAAGTTCTCATGGAAGCCAAAATACAAAAAACAAGATTCATGAGACGTCTTCCGGATTTCAGCAAAAATATAAGAGAAAAGCTGAGACTATGTTTTTCATAGGAAGAGAGTTATGATATTATGATTTTGATATTTTATTAAAAAGGCAAACAAAATCGTCCATTCTAGTTAGAATTGTCAGAGAAATCATAGGTGACAAACTAGAATGATTCTAGAGTTGTATAATTCCAATAAAAAATGTGTAGTTTGTTGATTTGATTTCTAATAAAGAATTATCTGTATATCCTAGTTTGCAAAAAAAAGTTGAATTCTTTTTATAGTTTTAGTGCATGAGCATCGGTGGTTTCTACCACCTGCTCTTAAAATAAAAAATTATTAAAATCTGTATAAAGTAAGAAAGAGAACGTGAGAGGAAAGGAGAAAACAAGAGACAGTCTCTCGTTACAGAGACTGCTCTTAATTTTTTTGCTCTACATTGTCAAGAAGTGATTAATATCATAAAGATCGTTCTTAATCATTCATAGCTTTAGGTTCTCCCTTATATACAAGTAGTCAAGATTAACCTAATGGATCAATAATACAAAGCCCAACATATAGCCCAATACCCCCCTCAAGCTGGAGTGTGCAAGTTACAAACACCCAGCTTAAGCAAAAATTCTTCAAACTCCTTGCGTCCAAGCGCCTTTGTCATGATATCTGCTAATTGATTCTTCGTAGATACATGCTTGGTAGTAATAGTACCACGAATAATCTCATCACGAATAAAGTGACAATCATTAGCAATATGTTTTGTGCAAGCATGAAACACCGGATTAGCAGCAAGTTGAATCGCGGACAAACTATCACTATGAAGAATAGTAGGAGCCGAGACATCCACACCAAGTTTCGGAAGTAATTGCTGAAACCACATGATCTCACAAAGTGTATCCGCCATAGCACGATACTCGGCCTCCGCAGACGATCTAGAAACCACGTCATGTTTCTGAGTTCGCCAAGAAATAGGAGATCCACCGAGTTGGATGAACCAACCCGTCAGTGACCGTCTTGTAAGAGGACAACTAGCCCAATCAAAATCACACCAAGCAGTAAGTATCAAAGGTTGTTTGGCACGAAGAAGTATGCCTTGACCAGGCGCATTTTTCAAATAGCGAACCACTCGTAAAGCCGCCTCCCAATGTTCTGCCTTCGGATTACTCATAAATTATGAAAGAATATGAATAACATAAGACATTTCAGGACGAGTAACCCGAAGATAAATCAATTTACCAACCAGCCGCCGGTACATTGTGGGATCCGTGAGCAGCTCACCATTAACCACGACTAACTTGTGGTTTTGTTCGAGTGGAAATGAGACAGGCCGCACGCCAAGAAGCCCCGTGTCCTTGATAATATCAAGAGCATATTTGCGTTGCGACAAATATATTCCTTCAGAACTACGAGCAACCTCAATACCAATAAAATATTTCAGAACTCCAAGATCCTTCATATGAAAACATGAACTTAAGTAATTCTTGAAGTCTGAAATAATCTCAACCGTATTTCCAGTAATAATCAAGTCATCAACGTAAACCAGGACATGTAAACTCATCGCAGGTGTAGAGATAGTGAAAAGTGAGTAGTCAGAGACAACCTGTTCGAAGCCATATTCTTTGAGAGCAACACTCAACTTTTCAAACCAACAACGAGGAGCTTGTTTGAGACCATATAACGCCTTGCGAAGATGCAGAACTTTAGACTTATCATCAGTTCTAAAGCCCGGTGGAAATTGCATATAGACCTCTTCATCTAAGTCACCATGTAAGAATGCGTTGTGTACATCCATTTGATGTACTTCCCAATCGGTGGAAGCAACCTGTTGAAGAAAAGCGCGAACGGTTTCCATTTTAGCTACAGGAGCAAAAGTCTCATTGTAATCTTCTCCTTCCGTTTGATTGTTTCCAAGAACCACTAGACGAGCTTTGTAACGTTCTAAAGAACCATCAGCATTAAATTTCAATCGATAAACCCACTTACAACCAAGTGTCTTCTTCCCCGGAGGTAGAGTTTCAACGGTCCATGTACCACGGTCTTCACACGTAACTATCTCAGTCGTCATTGCATCACACCACTTTTCATCAAGAACATCATCCTTATATAGGACCGGTTCAACAGCAGTCGAAATGGCGAGAAGATAGGCTTGGTGATGTTCTGAAAACCGTGAGTCTGAAACATAATTGTCAAGAGGATATGGCGTGGCGGAGGGAAAAGGTTCATGAAGCAAAGCAGTAACGTAGTCTGCAAGCTTCGTAGGTGGCTTGCGAATCCGATGACCATGTCCCAGCTCTTCAGGTGAGTCATCGGAAAGATTGACATCGGATGAGACAGGAGACGCAGGCAGTAACCGAACAGAGGAAGAAGCAGGCTCTGTTTCATGATCAGATACCAACGAAGGTGAAATCAAAGACGGTAAGACTGTCGATGGGGATGTCACCGGAGCCGACTGAGATGATGATGAAGTCGAGCAGACTCGACGAGCTCATGATAGTCGGAGCTCGAGGTCTGTGGCGGAGAAACAGAGTCAACCGGAGAGTCAACCCTACACTCATCTTCTTCGTCATGAACAGGTGGTGAAGATGACGTAGGATTAATTAACACAGGTGGTGAAGATGATGAGCTGAGATGATCTGTGGCATTGTACTTGCCGATAGCAGAGAAAGGAAAATCCGCTTCACAAAAAATAACATCTCGAGATACCGAGATAACTCCGGTAAGAATATTGTACACACGCCATCCTTTCTTCGCAAATGGATAACCCAAAAACACAGAGGGATTGCTTCGAGAAGCAAATTTATCACCGCCATGTTTTTGATTATGAACATAGCAAAGGCAGCCAAAAACGCGGAGATGAGAGAGAGGAGGTGAACGACCATAAACAAGCTCAAATGGCGTTTTTCCTTGAAGTATCTTCGTCGGAGTGCGATTAATAAGATAAGCTGCTGCCAAAGCACAATAACCCCAAAACTCTATGGGTAAAGAAGCCTGAAAGCGAAGCGCTCTAGCGGTGTTAAGAATATGTCGGTGTTTTCTTTCGACACGACCATTTTGTTGTGGAGTGCCAACACATGATGTTTCATGGATGATCCCTTTCTGAGCAAAAAAATCACTTAAACAAGTGAACTCTGTACCATTATCGCTTCGTACTGTTTTGACTTGAGTCGAAAATTGTCTTTCTACTAAAGCCAGAAAATTCTTTAAGTGCGTCGGTGCAGATTGCTTAGTAGATAGCAAATAAACCCAAACAGCTCGTGAGTAGTCGTCAACAATCGTCAAAAAATAAGTGGAGCCACAGAGTGTTGGAGTCCTGTATGGACCCCAAAGATCGCAATGAACCAATTCAAACACTGA
>OVAN01002738.1:0-31939 GCA_900406275.1 Anastatica hierochuntica
ACATTACAACTTTCCCCATGAGAAACCCATAGATAGTAATTTGGGGTAAACTCTCTATTATAGAAATGTTTCTTCACGGTGTCAATTGAGATATACTTTCCGTTCTAACATTTCATACAATGGCAGAAGATTTTAGCATGCTCTTACGCAAGGGAGTTGTTTGTCGCTTGATAGATGAATCATCGCAAACCGTCCCAGTACTCTTTTGTTACTTCATCGGTATCAGGATCTATGTGCCTATACATACTTCCTCGTATGGTGAAAATGTCAGGCTCCCAACTCGACATTTTTTTTTCGATTTATCTTTACTTTTTTCATTTCTCTCATACAGCTACTAAAACCATCATTCATCTTTTCAAAAAGCCTTGTAAAGCATTGATCAATGTGACTTTTCATCATGTTCATTACACCCGGCCCATCATCCGTTGTCACAAACGCAGTAGACTCTTGTTTCGACTTTCTTCAACATCATCAATGATTCTTTTATTGGGCAAAGACATCTCCGACTTCACTTGAGTCGATTTCTGGACACCAATCAGATCCCAATCTTTTTAGACCAACTCCATCCACCAACAAAAAGCTGACCGTAAATTGCCTTGATGATGTTGTCGACCTTCTCGTCCTCTTCATCATCATCTCATAAATCAAACATGTTATCAAATTCCTTAGTCCGTCAGGAGTTGATACCGGTCTATGGGAAAAAGAAGAAATTCAGAAGAAATAAAAAAATAAAACAGAAGAAATTCAGAAAAGAAAACAGAAGAAGTTCATAAAAGAAAACAGAAAACATGTTTTATCAAAGCCTCTCTAACATACTTTCTCCCTCTTGCTCCATTGAAAGCGAGCATCGCTGGACTCTTACCAGCAATCGACCCTCCAAATTCAACGCCGAAGTCGGGTAAAACGTAATACACCCATACTTGAGGAACCTGGACAAACCCTTCAATGTAGTACGCCTTGCACAAATCATGTTCTTTGACACATTGTATCAACCTCTTAAATGCAACTCTACCCCATGGATAGTTCTCAAACTCTTCTAAGTTCATGACGAGCCTAGCCAAACTAACCCGTGTGGGTGTTGAGGGTTTCTTTGCTTCGATGAACCCAACGTAGATGGCTAAGTTTCCCAGCCTCAATCGATTCTCTCTAGACCACAACTTACACATCCCATAGGTTGTAGTTAGACACTCGATACTTGAGCTAGACTCTATATCCACTCTTAGAAGCTTCCAAAATTCTCTTATCTCCTCGGTGATCTCAGCCTCAGGGGCTTCCAAGTTATCATTCCATTCACAGTTAAGTTTAGTGATGTGCTCAAACTCATATAGAGAAAACCTCGCTAGAGTAGAATCAATAAGACACCATATCTCATACTTCTTCTTGCATTCTAGCTGCATACTGAGCATGTAGTGTACCAGCCTTGATGCCTAACCAAAGTCCATTTCATGAAGCTTGATAAACATACCCAACCTGGAATCACGAAGCTCTTCCTGTTCATCTTTTTCTAAAGCATTGGCAAGTGTCGTGAACAGCTTAGAATTGCCACTATATTAGCCAATACTTTTCATCGGATATGGTTTTTCTCCCTTTGAATAAAGCTTGCGAGGGAATTCCGGCTTATCCATGTTCTGCAAACATAAAGAAAGGTAGTTAGGGAAATCTGCTCAAGAAGTCTGAAGCAGAAGTTTGCTCAAGAAGTCTGAAACAGAAGTCTGCTTAAGAAGTCTAAAGCAGAGGTCTGCTCAAGAAGTCTGAAGTAAAAGTCTTTAACAGAAGTTTGCTCAATAAGTCTAAAGCAGAAGTCTGCTCAAGTAAAACCCTAGTCGCCAATCCTTAGAGCATACCTCAAGTATGATATTTGAAGACAGATCCAGAACAAGATCGGCACTTCAACAAGAACTGGAACAAGATCTGGACATAAACAATTTTCTATTAAAGAAAATTATTAAAGAAGAGAATTAAGATGTAAAGACAGAGAGAGATAGAGTAGTACCTACACAATATGCGCCGCATGCATCGGAGCGCGGTGGCGATACGACGACGAAAAGGCGAGACGGAAACGATTGACGGCAGTGAGATCCAGAGAGATGGAGATTTCATACAGAGGGGGAGAGATCGAGAGATGGAGTTTCAGACAAAGGGAAAGAGATCGAGATAGATTTCAGACAAAGGGAGAGAGATTAAGAGAAGAAAGCGTCGGATCTTACCAGAGTTACCGCTGGAGTCGCCAAGAGATAGAGAGAAGAAGAGACGAAGATAAAAAAAAAATACCAAGCGGCTAGGGTTAATTTTACGCAATGGTCCCCGATTTTCTTCTTTTATGCGCGGGTTAATTTTGGGTCTGGTTAATTTCAATTCACACAGAAGACTTCTTTTTAGTCTACTATCAAACTTCTATTGCAGTTTACGTTCAAACTTCTTTGGCAGTCTACAATTGGTCCAATTTTATTGCATTTAATAAAATTAGTCCGGTTTAAGACACTTGCAAAAAAATCAATTTTGGTATAGTTTAATACAATGTTTGGTCTAGTTTGACTCATAATTTCCGGTTTGTAATGTTAAAATTATGTAATGTAAGATTCATTTCACTTGAGATAGCAAATTTTTTTGTAGTCTACGTGTAAATTTCTTTTGCAATCTACATACAGACTTCTTTGGCAGTCTATATCCACCTCCATGAGACAAACTACAAAAACCGAAGCTTATCCAAGCAATACACATAGCTTTCCCCTCACAAAAAATTACATGATTGTAGGGCACCCAAATTAAGTCTTGAAATTAAGAGAATAGAACATAATATATGATCTAAATTACATAAATAGCAAACATCAAGAGGATCACTCCTACGATGATTAAGCCGACCACCGTCAAATTCTTTAACTCAATGTATCCAAAACGCTTATGCATCTGGTGAATTAGATTCTTTAGTTGAGATACATCTTCCTTTGATTTCAGAATGCTACATTGCATATTCTTCAGAACAGCTTTTAGAAAGCGAATTGTGTCTGCTTGCTGCTCTACAACCATCTTAAATTCTTCAAGCTCCTCCATTTTAGCCTCATCCCACCACTTGTAAATGTGGTAACCACCATACTGTTTAAAACACAACATAAACATTTCAAAATATAATTGTATATTTGCTAAACAACCAAAAACAATTTTACCTCATAATTAATGCAACCATAGAATCTCCTCCCTAGATTTAATTCCATATCGGAGGTTTGGATCACAGGCCGCAAACCGCAAAAGCAACACTTGGGAAATCCATAATTAGTACCAGATCGACGACGACGAGTAGAGCTCATAGAACTTTGAGTTGTTCGTGAACCCCTTGATGGTTGAGTGTAGCTATACTGGCCCATTCTATTTAAACATGGTTGATTGACCTATTTCATGGTATACTATAATTTAGACAAGAATCGCTTGCTTGTTTAGTAACTTTCGTCCATTGATTTTGGGTGGTCCGGTACTTTTTTAGTGTAATAATTCCGGTTTAGATTGGTAATAGTTAGGTTTCTTTTGATTCACATATTATTTATGATTTTCATTGCACGTATAATCTCCGGTAAGGCATGGTTGATCGTATCTGGAGGCTCTCAGAAAATTCTACAGAAGAATTTATCATTCTGAGTGGATCCTCCTCCTTCATTGTATTATGTTCTCTCTTCCAAAAAAAGTATCTATATTTGTGTAAAGTCCTGATGAGGGATCCTCCCTGAACAAATGCAATGGCCACTAAGGCACCGGTGGACACTGAAAAAAACATGAATCACCATTTCATCTGGATAACCACAGCGGGGACATGGTTATCACAATTGATTCCATGATGAATCAAACTTTGTGTCACCGCAATATGACCCGAGACAAGTTGTAATATAAGATGACGTATCTCCTGAGACGCTTGAACTTTCCATGCTTGGGTTTTAAGAGTTGAAACACTCGGTTGTGTGCATCCTTGTTCTTCCTCTGGTTTCAACATGTTTATGGCCATCCAATAGCCCGACTTCACAGTATAAAGACCATATTTCGTATGTTGTCAACAGAAATCATCCATATGGAATGATTGACTAATAGGTAAACTTTGAATCAAGGGTGAATCTTTGGGATCAATTTGAAGTCATTGATGATTGTATTTATAGAGATA
The DNA here is from genome assembly GCA_900406275.1 of Anastatica hierochuntica. Lineage (NCBI taxonomy): Eukaryota > Viridiplantae > Streptophyta > Magnoliopsida > Brassicales > Brassicaceae > Anastatica > Anastatica hierochuntica. The sequence continues at coordinate 4,145 of OVAN01002738.1, forward strand.
AAATTATATAAGCCTAGTAGCTCTTTCCTTCTATTATCCCTTATTACTTAACCCGTTGGAATACTAATGGATCGTACACTACTTTTGTTTTAGATTCAAAGCTAAATTATACAGAAAATAATTTTTTAAAAGAAATTGTGAAACTTTGTAGAATATATATTTCATATTGTAAAAACAAGAAAAGAGAGAGATCATCAAGAGCAAAAAGATGTTTGCATAATTCAACATCAATATTTCAATAAGGACTCTCATGTGGTTTTTCAGTTATACAAAAAACAACAACACAAAACCACATGATGATGAATTTTCTTTTCTTTTTCTTTCCTTTACATCCCACAAAGGTAAAGTTAAAACTCCCTTCAGAAGAAAAGATAAAAACAATGAAAGAAAAAGAAAGTGTAGACTGATGAATCTCTCTCTTGAAAATGATAAGAAAAAAGCTTAAACAGAGAGAGATAAGAGACCAACGTTAAAGAGAAATACTAAAATGAGGTGTGATATACAATTTTACACGAGACAAATGATGTCGAGGGATTGATATTATTTAGCACCAGGTTAAAGATGTAACTGGCCGGGCCCTTTTCTCGACAGTGGCCGATGGTTGTCCGCAACTGCTGACGGTGACGAAGGTGGTGGTCTTTGTTGTTGTTGTTCTTCAGATCTACTTACCTCCTAACACATCAAATTAAACCACACACAATGAGAATACTTATTGCCTTAAGTTATAAATGTTTTGTGTTGTGTTTGAGTGTACCTTTGATGTAGAAGAAGAGGAAGAGTTATATGAGTAGTTCACTTTAGTTCTTGCATAGTCACGATGCTGATTCTGTACATTCTCAAATTGCTGTAGCCGCGCTGCAAAATTGATTCCTTGGTGGGAACTGTTGATATTATCGTCATCTGCATCACCGTCCTCGTAATGATGCATATACTGAGAGACTCCTGATGATGCTCTGCTTACTCCGTCTCCACCACTAAACGAGTACATTGGGACTGTTTTGAGTCTTGTTCGAAGAATCTTAAATGCCGCACTTTGCTGCATATGAAAGAAAAAAAACCAAGGAAATATTCAATTACCAAAAGCCAGCAATTTCATGATAAGCCGAATACAAATGTATTGTTCCTTTTTTCTTTAACCTGAGGAAGTAACATTAGAAGACCATAAAGAGTTTTCAACAACCATGTGTATCTTCCTGGTTCCAAAAGCTGCAATAGAAAAAAAGAGAAATAGTTTTGACGGCAGCAGAAGAATCCGGAAAAGGAAAGGATTGTTTGAGATGATTCAAGCGAACCTGCAATCTAAGGTAAGTAAAGGTCGGAGTTTCGAGAAGCCGGATCAATTTATCAAGCTGTACTAGAAATTTCAAGGTAATATCTTCTTCTACTAATGATTGAATTACGACACTCGCGTGCTGGTAAGCCTGTCAATGATATTTCGTTTGCCCGATATTCAAAATGGATGGTAAAAATAATCAGATTGTAAGAAATTCACAAGTCCTTTTGTTTTTTTTGTTTTTACCTGAGCTAATAAGCAAATGCTTATAATTGCCATGGGAGAATGGCACCATGAAGGGTACAGGGCAATCAAAAGTTCTTTTCCTTCGCGATTGACGAGTGAACCTTTTAAAATGTCTCTTAGCTTTGATAACTCTGGGGAAGTAAGCAAAATCAAATTCAGTGCCTGAAAATATAGAAACAAAACAAAAAGAAGAAAACAGTCTAATCATTAACACACCAAAGAGAGAAAAGAAGCATAATTGAAAAGCTAATCAAATCTGGAAATTGGAAAACGCGCAAACAAGACCTGAACCATCGTAGAAGCAAAGTCGAGATTATCTTCTTCCTCGAGTATGGTAGATAGCTCTCGGTAGACTCTTTCCGCGTCCAGAAGTACACACAGTCTTCGCACAATAAGGGCACCGCGCCTAAACGAGATATATTTTGACCCAAGTAAATAGAATCGTCTTACCAAAAACTGAAAGGCATATTATTAGATGAGACTTACCTTTCCAAAAGAGAATTGTCAGCTCGAAAATTGTAGATTAGAAAGACAATGAGCTGGTGAAAGTACTGTGGATCTTTTGCGACACCAGCATGAACCTCTAGAACCAAGAGTACCACCTATGATTAATATCATATGTTTATTACAAGGAAAAACCAAATCTATATAGCAGAAAATTCGCCATTAAGAAAACACTCTTGGAGATAAAACTTACGTCATCAGAAGAATCAGATAGTGCTTTTAGAAGGGTGTCCAATATATCATTCAGGAAGCACAGGACCTGTTACAACATTACCAATTTAGCTATAAAGCGATGAACCAAAGGGATAACTTGTCAAGGAGCCATGCCAAACAATAACTGGAGACTTCACCTCACTACGATGCTTGTTTAGAAGTGTTGCTATCCAATTCAATGCTTCAATTCGAGTAGCCTCAAATTCATTTGATAGCTGCCTGGACAAAGCAAAAACTCACAAATAAAGAAAAGGCAGCACTGATAGCATTCAAAGGACCAAAAACAAAAACATAGTAAAAAACTAACCTCCTTGCTACAGAGAGAATTGCGCCCACATCAAAACCATCTGAAGGTTCAACATGGATCGAACGAAGTTCTTCATTGGTTTCACGAGCAACCTTATGCAATTTTTTTTCAAAAAGAAACAAAGAGAGTGAGGTGCTGCAAACGAGACCTACAGTTTTCATCATTGAGGAGGAACCGAACTTACCACCCTGATTTTTTCTTCTTTGTCAGATATGCAAGGCAAGATAGCTCCAAGAATATCAGCATAATAACGCACGAGCTGATCACCCCCGAGTTTTACAAACTCATTTATCTACAAAAGTTTAGTTTTTCAAAAACACCTGTTTTGAGCATATATATCTTCTGAAAACTCAAGGTATAACTAAAAGAAGCCAGTCAGTAGCTTTACTGCTTACCCATGTGATGGCTGTTAATCGAGTGAATTCATCAAGCGAAGAAGCCCTCTGCACCAGTATTTCAGCCATGCGACCATAATCTACAGACTTCAACAGTAGCACTGCTCCAGTCAGATATTTACCGATGATATTAAAAGGCACACTAACTAATAAGAAATGAGTAATCTAAGAAAAAAGACTGAAAAGGGATTTTATAGCAGGAACTTAGATCGGCTTAGTCCTTTAAATCTTACCGGTGAATTTTTAATCTCTTGAAGAAACTCTGAAAGAGCTGAATCAGCTTGCTGGCGTATTTCATGACTGGAGTCGCTCAACATGTTGAACAACCCTGGAAAAAATATTCACAAATTAGTCCAGCTGAACACACAGATAACTAGACTAGAACAGGTCATATATATCTAGCTGAAGTTATCAATATTTCAATTTACCATCGAGAAAATCCGGCAGAAACCCCAGCATATCAATGTCTGGAACACTGTCAAGAACAGTGATCCATCCTACCAAAAATTGTCGAACAAACGTGTTTAAAACGTTCATGCGTTCTTTTAACAGAGGTATGAATTCCTCAATACTGCAAAATCCAAAAGCCAAAAAAGGAGCCAAATGGAGAGAGTCAAGTCAGTTAATAGTAACAGAGTTACTTTTAATACAACAGGGAAAAAATAAGCTAACTTAACACACCTGAACTGATCACTTTCTGTGACAATATCCTATTCCACAAGGCATAACTCTAATCAGCATATGGTTAAGTCAATAGACTGTTCCGGTATATGAAAAAACTTTTCATACCTTAATGAGGCAATCTAAAAGATGAGCAGCACTTTGGACATTGGCATCAGAATCTGCTGAAAGTTTGCATAAAGCATCAAAAATCTGGTTGAAGAAAGAAATGAACTCGCCTCTCACAACCTGCGGTAAGCCAAGAATAACGAAGCCACTATGACAAAGAAAGAATAAGCCGAACCGTCATGGATAATACTAAAACTATGTCATCACCTTTGCGATGTTATATAGAGCTTCACAGGCATAGTACCGAACTCGACTATCATGATCAGCAAAAGATTTAATCACAGGTGGAACTATTAGCTTCACGTTTCATGAATCAAAAAAAAATTACAATTAGATAAACAACATTCTATATACAATTCAAGAAAGAGAATACACACAAATATACCTCAAGATATTGTGCAGCTTCTGAAGACAAACCAACAGTTACAGCAGCTAAGCCAATTAAACCACCCTGTGAACAAAGAATACGCAACTTTCACTAAGTATCAACAGACTATCGGATCAAAAGTAAACGGAAACGCCACCTTCCGATGATTAGCTTGAGGTGATTTGGCGAATTCTTTTATCAACGTGTTAATGACTCTCGAGATCCTTTCATGATCACCCGCACTAGTTAAATTCTTCACTGTATTCTCAAGCTACGCAGATAGTATACAAGTCTATCATCATCATAGTCGTCGTCGTCTCAGACTATAAACCCTATAGGACGCAAGAAAGAAGAGAAGTGAGGGAAACTCACCTCGAGCGCAGCATTTTTACGCTTCTCGTAGAGTTTATCGGAGAGATTGCGATGAACAGACGCCGGAATCGCGGAGAGAGCGTCCGACATGTCAGATTGTGAAATCCAAAGTCCCCGACGAACTGATCGGAAAATTCCTTTCGAGAAATCGAAAAGAAGAAGAAGAAGGAAGAATAAGGATCAAAAGTCACAACCAAATCAAAGATTTGCTCAAAAGATCGACGAACTGATCTGATCTGTGGCTTTCTTTCTTTCTTTCTCGAATTCGATTTTCCGTGGGAGAGAAACAAATTTTCTAATTATGTTATTAATATTTTTTTTTGCTTACTTCTGCTTCTTTCCTTAAAAGTCTTTTGTGGATAATTATACTAATCAACAAACACACAAGTGAAAAGGATTTGAGACTTAAAGAAGCACCAAAGATTAATCACACTAGACCGATACCCGCGCGTACGCGCGGTTATTTTTTAAAGCATATATAGACTACTAATTTGAAATATTTATTTTCTATTGGCCATTTCAGCATAAAACCCATCTTATCTCTGAAAAAGTAAACTGAATTTGCTCAGATAGCAACACTTAACGAATATAAATAACACCAAATCAAGTTGAGTTAACTCACCAAAAGTACTTGTTAAGATCATCATAATTTCTCCATTTCGAATAGCTTGCCTTGCCCATTTTGTTTCTCATGACTTCCTTTTGTTCCACAAAGGAAATTGGTTTTCTTAGTCGAACCAATATGCAAGAAAAAGATAAGCTGGATATTAGAAAGTTACAACATACCTTACGTAAGATGTTATAACATTCCTTAAGAATGTCTTGTCGTCTGGTGCACCTGCTTCATATTTTTTCCCAGTTACATAGTATACATTACCAAACAGAATTCCGTGGACTTCATTAGCCATCTTCACAAAAAGAATTAAGAAAACAACATGGTTATTTAAATGTATGAATAGAAAAAGTGAGATTCCTAAAAACATTTTAAGCTACTATAAAGAAATTTTTCTTCCTAATTTCCATCACAAGAAGAATTTTAAGTTGAAGAAAACAAGAATAAACAAATTTCATATCTTTAATCCGCATGTTGGAGCCCAAGTCTTTAGTGATTCGTGGAGGTCGATGTTAAGAATCCTTCCAAAAATGTCGTAGGGAATAAAAGCATAGTAGGTGAATCAAAGTTTAGTTTATCTCACTGATATCATTTTTAGCTTGATCTGTTATGAGATCTTGAGTACAAAGTTTACTTGAACTGATTGGGAGAAGCATCACAAAAACACATAAGAAGAGAGGAGGAATGTTGAACTAAAAGAGCATACGTTATGGAAAATATAGCAAAGGCATTCAGGCATGAAGCGGATGTTTGATGCTTCAAACCATATGAGAAGATAAAGTCCCAACTGTTGCTCATCACAACCTGGGGGAAACCTGCCAATAAGAATAGACATAACTTGAAATCCCAGGAACGCTAATAATTTGATTAATTGAACTTACAATCTAATATATAATAGATGTTGAACTCTCTCCAATAATGTGACACGTCAGCACCTCTCGGAGAGACACGTGTTCTTTTAAAAAAAACCTCGGCACAAAAAAAATTAGGTGTAGTGTTGGCTGATAAATTGTTCACACATGTGCTGACGGCTTCAGAGTTAGCCAAAGGCGACATCTGAATAAATTGGAAAAGGAAGGAACCACGGCTTCAACACCTGAGAGCCATATGCTTGGTTCTCGCCATTAATTACTGCCAGGCGGTGATTCATGTCGCGGACTCGCGGATACGGACGACTGCGACTTCGCCACGAGATCGAGAATCTGGAGAAGTAGATCGCGGAGTGGAGAACAGATCGAACCAGAGAGAAGAAGTGAGAGGGGAAGAACATGTGTGACGAGATGGACGATGCTCTGGGGAACAAGAAAAGGAAGAAGAAGAGGAATTGTAATGGAAGAAGGGTTTTATTTTGGAGAGAAGAAGAGAACGCATTAGGGAGAAGAAGAGTTTGTTTTGGTGCCGAAGTTTTTTTTAAAAGAACACGTGTCTCTCCGAGAGGTGCTGACGTGTCACATTATTGGAGAGAGTTCAGCATCTATTATATATTAGATTTCATGGAAAGGAATCAACTAACCACACTTTCTTTCGATTTCCGTTTGCTCCTCAAACTTGGACTATGTCGCACTTCTTGCTTCCGAGCAATATAATTAGGCTTGGACATATTAATACTTGGGTCAGTTCGTATCGGGTATTTCGAGATTCGAATATTTCGGTTTTTAGGTCAGAGATCCGTTCGGGTATTTTTTGATTTGGTTCAGTTCGGGTTCGGATATTTCAAATATTTATCTTAGGAACCGAAAAATACTTGATACTTATTCTGGTATTTCCAGTTCTAGTAGTTTTTTTACTTTTAAATATTCGAAGTGTCCAAAAATACATGAAATATCCAAAGTAACCAACAATATCTGAAAATACTAGAATAAAATACTAAAAAATACCTGAAAATATTCAAAGTTACTTGAAATATCTGAAATACTTTAAAGTTAATAATATTTTCGAATAAAATTATAATTTTGATTATTTATTTTATACATATATAAAAATATAAATAATATTTTGGATATGTACTTAATTTTTGGATATTTTGAATACTAATTCAGTTTCCAGTTCAGTTCGGGTTCGATTTCGATTTTTTTGGGTATTAATTTTAAGAACCGCTCGGGTATTTCAAAAGTTCGGGTTCGGGTTCAGGTCTACTGTTGTGACGAACGTGAGAAGAAACAGATAGAACATATGAATAAGAGAAAAGATAGACACGGATTTAACGTGGTTCACCCTTAAAGTTATGTCCATCGACAAAAGAGAGTACTTTCATTAATGAAGGTGTAAACAGAGTACAATTTTCGTGCTAGGAATTAAGGTTAATCTCCCTCTAGTATATATAGGAAAATAAAAAGCGATTTTCCTTTTTCTCGACTTTGGACAGGGATCGGCCGATCCATGGACAAGGATCGACCTTGTCTTTCTGTCTAAATATGTGCCTTTGTCTAATGACAGGGATCAATCGATCCTTGACACCTGGATCGGTCAATCCTTATCACAATTCTGACAAAGATTCAAGACATTACGACAAATATCCTTGACTTGAATCCTCAAAAAATTGATGCACCAGACGCACTTCTTCGTGCTAGACAATAGATGTACCAAACTCTCTCTTTTGCTTCAGATGTTCCGTCGGACCAGATGTTCCATAGAGTCAGATGTCCCGTCAGACCAGATGCTCCGTAGAGCCAGATGCTTCGCAGAGCCAGATGCCCTCACTAGGGCTAGATGCTCTTTTGAGCCAGATGCCCCGCATGGGCCAGATTAATAGCTCGAGATGTTCAGCAAGTCAAGACAATGCTTGAACTTGCTGAGAGGAACCACCTTAGTGAACATATCTGCAAGATTGTATGTTGTTCCTACCTTCTTCACTTCAATCCTCTTCTCATCTCTCAAAAAGTGATATCTCACATCAATATGTTTGGTTCTTTCATGATGAACCTGATCCTTGGCCAAACAGATAACAGTCAAGCTATCACAATAAATAGTAGCCTGATCATGATGTAGACCAAGATCACTGACCAATGCTCTCAACCAAATTCCTCCCTTTCCAGCTAACCAAATAACCACCCAAAGCGAATACATAACCAGTCATAGATCTCCAGCTATCCACATCTCCTGCATAATCAAAATTAGAATAGCATGTCAGCAGACCTGTATTCTCGCCTCCATAGACAAGACTGACATTAGTAGTACCCTTAAGATACCAAAAAATTCTCTTCACAGTTGTCCTGGATTAGCCATAAACCTTCTAACCACACTAACAACATGTGCCAGACCGTAGCATACATAAGACTTCCTACGACGCTAGCGTAAGGAACCTGCGACATATACTCCTTGTCTTCTTCAGACATATCATCATACATGGTGAAATGTTAATTTGCAGCAAATATCCAAGTCTTCACTCTTGTGCTTCATGAAAAATATCCATGTCTTCCTAGAGTAGTCATCAATGATAGACACAAAATACATGTGGCTTCCCAAGGATTCCACTCTTGGTCAAAAAATGACATTTGCATGGTGTTATTTGGGTGCTTAGAGAATCGACGGGGCTTATGCTACTACATAGTAAGAGATATTATGCCAATGACTTTTATCTCATTTTGAAGCTCAATGTTAGTAGTGTGTAAGATCATCATGTTCTGAAATGAATGATACTTGAATTCTAAATCTCAGTCAAAAAGAGAGAGATTGATGTGGTTTTGAATGAGTTTAAAAACTCAATATGAGATGATGAGATTGAAGATGCAGAAGTCTGAAGGAGGGTATGTATCAGTGGACGTGCTATAGAAGTACATAGTTCTGACATAGTGTTTGTAGCAGTCGGGGTACAACAGAAATTGTGTCATACGAGCTGGATGATTTTTGGAGCTTAAAACGAGATTGAGAGCTTGAAACGGGATTGAGAGCTAAGATGGACGTGTCTTGGAGGTTAAGTAACAACTGGAAATATGCCTTGGAAAGGAATATTCACCTTGGAAAAAGTATACTCACATCTTGGAGAAGATATACTCGCCTAAGGAAATTTTCTATTTTTGTTGAGAAAATAGGAAATATAAAATTAAGGAAGAGATTCAGGAATCTATCTTCCTTGAGAAGTTGATAGTGGATATGTCGAGATCTTCTACCGTGTGTAAGTAGAGATCAATGTGTCTTGTATTTGACACCACCAACAAAGAGAAAAACCGAGAGTTAGAAAATTTATAAGGGCTTGTAAGCTAGAGAAACAAAAGGGCTAATGTGAGAGGACTCTTGCGATCTTGTATTCGATCCAAAACTTGTGTTAGGCTAGTATGTTATGTTCAAAATTATATTTGTAAGTTCTTTTTTAAAGTAATCTAGTAATACACTTTTTTGTAGAGAAACCCTCTGTTGCATTTTCTGTTATCACTTCTTTAGTATTTTGTGTGACACAATCTCTGTAGTAGCCCTCGTAATAGAGTTTCTGACGTAGTTCTCACATTTTCACTCAACTGAAGAGATGGCAATGAAGTGAATGGTGGAGAGTATGACTAGCTTACATATGGAGAAAGTGACTTTTACAACGCCAAATTTTGAGATCATGTCGCATTTTCAGTAAATGAAAATAAAAACTATTGTATCTCTTTTCTTTTGTTCACAAATAATATTGTATCTCTCAATTACACATATTGATTATTAAGTTGGAAAAAAATAACTGAAAACATAGTGAAAATTATTATGAAAGTAAACGGTTTGAGAAAAATGGTCTAATGTTTAAAGATAGATGCATCTAGATGAGATTGTATATTTGAAAAATATAATTTATATTCAAAAGTGCATTTGATGAACATTTACATAGTCCTCGTATTTTGGAAATTCATCAGTCATAAATTTCTTAATTATTTTGCATTGGATGTTTAGGTTTGGAATCATGAAGTTAGGAATGTTTAAGGTTTGATAATGATGAGTTTAGATGCAAGTTTGTGTCAGTTTATACGTCAAATGTTGAGCTCATAGTATATTCCCAAGGAGAGATAGATTCTGAGAAAATGCATAATGTTGTTATTAAGAGTGGATGAAGAACAGGGAGTTGAAGGATTTTTAGCGGCAGTGGAATTATTCTTCTTTGTCATTCGAAGCATAAATTAGAGTTCCTAGAATTTTTACGAGAAAGAAAGTTGCAAGTCTCTTTAAAGAACTAGAACTAAGACCATCTCCAATGTATTCCTCTATTTTTTTCTCTATAATAAAGGTGAATTTCTCTCCGATGTATTAGTTTTACAATGAACACCTTATACTTATAAATATTGAAAAGCAATCCATTTATTATAACTTTTAGATAATTTTCATAAAATTGTCATATTATTTAAACTAAATACTTTATTACAAAAAGACATTATAGAAAAATAATAAAACAAAGTAGATATTATCTAACTATATAGAACTTTAAATAATTAAATAATTAAATTATAATTAATAATTTTAGTTTTAAATATAACAGTTAATTATCATTTGTTAAATAAAAAGTTAGACTTTAAAATAAAATAATAATATTTTTATTTATAATTGTAAAAAACCAAAAATTATTATGTAAACAAAAATTCTGTTTTATATGTTAAAAGTTGTTATCTCTTCATTAACAAGTATTTTAGTTATAACTAAAAAAATTTAAAGAGCTATTGTGTATATAAAAAAGTATGTTTTTATTATAGAGGAATGCTATTTTTTCCCCTAAATATAGAGGAAAAAATAGCAATCTCTATTTTAGGAAAAGAAATAGAGATAGATTGAAGTAAATTTGACTCTATTATAACATATAGAGTTAAAAATAGCAATGGGTTGGAGATGCTCTAACTCAAACATAAAAAAAACTTCTCAAAAGCAAGGTTGAATCTCCAAATATGAACCAAATAATCTCATGCTAACAATTCTCTGGTGAATTAAAACATTTTATCTACTTCTTTTTATTTTTATGATCACTAGGAGAGCACCTACGCTATGTGCAGGTCTTGTTCCATATGTTATTGCTATGTATGAGATTAATGAGGTACAATATATAATGTGGAAATTTCAATCTTTGAGCTAATATTGTATTACTTCTTCGTATTTTGTATTCACGATTATGTTAATTTTTTCATTCATTAGCTCTCTACTAATTTATGTTCCTTATTTTTTTTTTATTCCAATTTTAATTTTACACGATTATAATTTTTTTAATTTATGGTTTTAGTTTTTTATTTTACATTTATTTTCTAAAGTTTATCTCTTTTCAATGTCCTATGTTTTTGTTATTTTATTTTATTTTCATTGTTTTCTCTGTATTTTTATTGTCTCTTTATTGTTTCTTTGCGTATTTCTCATTATTTTTTCTTTGTTTTTTTGATGATTTTTCCATATTGTTTGAGCCTTACATTTTTGTAATTGAAACTTTTGACGTATTTGAAAATGATTTGTAGTATACCTTCTAAGACTTCAAACTTTTTGGTTAATTAGTTACTTTTTTAAAGTTTAGATTTCTTATTGTCGCCATTGACATCTCTTCTTTTCTTTCAGAATAGAAATTGTTATTAAACATAACCAATTTTTATATAACTATAATAATATCTTGTTTTACATAATTTAGTTCGATTTTTTTTGTCATCAGTCTAGTGGCTTAGTAGTTCTCTGAAAAGGATATCACCCCAGGTTCGAATCCAGGTAAATGAGTTTAGCCAACAGAGATAGTAACCATTGTACCACTTGTGTCACTCCATAATTTAGTTTTATTTAGAAAATTTATTTTTGTGAAATTATTATGTGAATCTATTAAAATTTATGCAGATGAAAAATCAATAAAAATGTTGACAAAAAAAAAAGAAAAGTCAATAAAAATATCGAACAAATATTCAAACACCAAATAAATGTAACAAATTAAATTTAATTTTTAGTATTAATGAATATAATTAATAAAAATGATGATGTGTCACTTGAGGAGCTCATTCATCTTTTATATATAATAAGATGCTTCCACTTCTCATTTCAAAATATATATGAGTAATGATATAAAAAAAATATCTGTTTTCTTTTTTAGAAATCTATAATTTTGTAACAAAAACTTACTAGTATATAGTAAGTCCAGTCGATTAGTAGAATCTAATTTTTCGTGATACCTATAAAAATTTATTTTAAACGGGACGATTGAATCAAGAAAATGACAAAACAGTACGAGATTTGTTCGCGACGCCGCCGTCGAAGGGTAAAATGGTCATTTTGTACTACAAACGAAAAGAAGCAGTCTCTGATAGGTCACGTGATACCAATGATAAAAACAAAAAAGGTCTCACTCTCTCTTCTTTCTCCTTTTACGCAGTCATGGCAATAACGGCCTACGAAGAAGCCTGTACGGAGATGACGAAAATCCCCAAAATCCTCATTATTAACGATTTTGCCACTCCCTCTTCTTCCTTCTCCTTCCTCAACCTCTCTGCTATTTTCCGCGATAACATCAGATTCTTCCTCCTTGATTACTCTCTCAAAGAGGATTACACCATCGACGGCGACGACAACACCGTCGTCTACTGTATCTTCCTTGCCAGCCAAGCAACCGGCGTCGTTTTCCCTCTTCTCGTCGTCGAACAATACATCTCTTCTTCTTCCCCTAATCCTCTCTGTGATTCCTGTAGATGCGTCGGTAATCAAAATATCAATCTATCGATTCCGATTTCGATTTCTTTCTTCCCCAAATATCGTGATGATGTTTAGGGTTTTTATGATCGTACAGGTTGGGGTCATCATTATGTATCGAAGAGAAAGTATCATCTGATAATCCCAAAGAGTGATGAATGGAAGAAGCCATTGACCAATCTTAGCTTAAAGCTTTCTTCGTCTTCTCATCATCTGTTGCATGGTTTGATTCACTGTAATGGCTTTGGTCACTTGCTCTGCATTAATACGACGTCGTCTGATCATCTCTCCGGCGACCAAATCATGGAGTTTTGGGATCTTCTCTGCTCTACTCTTCGTACAAGGTAAAGATCGATCAATCACTTAGAGAGCTTTCTCTGTTTATCACAAATCTGATGTAATACATATTGTAATGTTTGTCTTCAGGGCGATCTCGTTGGATGATATATCGAGTAAGAGATCGATGGATCTGAGGCTACTCCATGGTGTTGCTTATGGTCGACCATGGTTTGGGAAATGGGGTTATGTGTTTTCTCATGGAAGCTTTGGGGTTAATGAAGAACAATATAGCAGAGCTCTTCACATTCTTGGCTCTTTAGAAATTGACAGAGTCATGGAAGATTTCTGTGGGACAAGGAAAGAGAGAGTGATGAAGATGATCATCAGTTTTTACAGAGATTCCAGTGAAACACCATTGGTTACTCTCTCTGATTTGCTTCAGTTTATGCTTGCTTTCGGATCAAAAGCTCCCATTGAGAGAAAGACTGCAATGTGGACTTTATGTTCTGTTTCAAATCCAAAACTTGGAAATGATGATGATGATGATGAGAACATTGAAGTCAACAGCCACTTTTTCTCGTTCCCTGATGATCAGGAATCAATAGAATCTGACAGAGACAGTTGCCTTGATGATAATGATGATGATGGTACTATGATCATGGACATGGACATAAAACCTCCTCTGTATGACTCATTTGACGCTTTCGCAAAGGGAGAAAACTCAAGATGGCTTGGAAAGAGGTTGAGTGAGGCAGCACAAGCGGTTCTCAAAGTGTTTGCAGAGCGAAACAGCATCATTACTCGGCAAGACCTTCGCGAGGCTGTCAGGAGTAGCATTGGTGATACAGGACTGATTGATTTCTTGCTAAAACACATTGACAAAGTTCTTATAGGCGACCAAGTAGTTCAGAGGTTTACAGACCGGAAGACTAGGATGTTACAATTCTCCCTTCGCTCAATCAACCCCCGAGCTCTTCTAGTTCATCGAGAATCAAAAAAGAGAAGGAAACCGAAACCGCGGGATCAAACCGATATCGAATGGACATCTACCGCTCCTGGATTGCATCCGTACAAAGACGTTTTCTATCTGTATCAGAATCTCTTGCTAAGTTATCCTGATTCGGGCTTATACAGCGATGCCGCTGAGGTTATTTTGAACTGCAAGAGCTTTGTGAAAGAATGGCCTTTGCCGTCTTTCCAGGAACAGAACCCTTTAACAGTTGTAAGCTTTCAAGTTAGGCCCAACCATGAAGAGTTTCTCAGAGACTTCACCCGGAAACTTCCTCCCTTAGAACTCGTGGTGGTTCCTCAAAACGCAACCATTAAGGAACTGAAAACAGCGATCGAGAAAGCTCTGAGGGACAGTTACTGCGTAACGGAGACATTCGAAGTGTTGGAGATCAAAAACAGAGATCTAGAGAAGATGGATGATACCTCTCGTCTAAAACCAGAAGGTGACAAGATTCAAACGGAGTATGTAGTGACAGGGTTTGGTCTAGACACATGTACAGAACTACGGTATGAAGGCGGATTTGATGATTGGATCGTTGACTGCAAATGCGGAGCTCGAGATGATGATGGTGAAAGAATGGTGTCCTGTGATAATTGCAAGGTTTGGAACCACACACTTTGCAATTCAATACAAGACGAGGAAGCTGTGCCTTCCGTGTTTCTCTGTAACAGGTGTTTTGGAGATAGCTTGAAACCCAAGAAACGTACTCGCTAAGCCTAACTTGCGTTAGAATGTATATATCGCAGGAGCTTCAAATTTTCTTTTGTCTTTTTAAAAGCTCTTTCACCTACCACCATGCATTTTTTGTGGTGAAAATTTCCAAACACTGGATTATTTTAGCCATAGATCAGAACATTTTTTTTTTACATAAATACATTGTTGCACATAAAAAAATATTTGCTTTGAAAACTGATTATTACAAAACTCTGAATTGGACCTTGCGGAAATTTTAAAAAAAAATAGTTATCTTATTATATAAAGTTGAACGCGTACGACGTGACCACGACACTTATGCAAAATTGTAATCCATCTGGTTACGACACATATCAACTTTTATTTAGATCGTGACAAGTGCCAATGCAGAAATAGAAATTAATATAAACTTATCTATTATTAGTTATTTACTTCTCGAAAAAGATAAAATAAAAAATGGAAACGTATTAACATACTTTAAAATGGTAACTAGATAATTAAAATATTAAACAAGAAAAAACTATAAAATTTTAAAATAAAAACATAAAATACACATAAAATTTATAATATATAACATTATAAAAGTAATAATCTAATACATGCTTTATATAATAGTTATTTTATATAATATAGAAAGTTGATTTGTGTTTTAAATTTTGCAAATCTTAACTCTTTACATTCGATTCATCACAAAAGAATTATTAAATTTTAAAAAATAAACTACGACTCAAAATATATATTTCAAAAAAGATTGATATTTATTCAAATCATTTTACCTAATATAAAATATCTAATTTATTTAAGATAACTTCCTTCATTCAAGAGAGTTGTTTTTTTAAAATTTTGGTAATCTCAATCAATTTGAATTTTTTTTATTTGCGATACAAAATACAATAGATGAATAACTAAACGTGGATTTAGATTTACGATTTACTTTAAAAAAATCACAATTATGTGTGTTATTAGAAAATGAACTTCAAGCTACATTCTATTTATACGGACCATTATTATGCAGATTTAAAATTTTAGCCATTAATTATTTTATTTTTACTTGCATAATACGCGAATCCTTATCTAGTATATAATATATATATTCATAAATTTCTGTTAAATAGTTTTTTTAGCCTCAAGTACTCCCGATTTTTCACTATCAATCTTGGACAAATTAAAATTACAAACGATGACAGAAAGTCACCAAAGGAAATTTTATTAAACTTCACGGTGATATGTGCTTCATTCCGATTGATCAAGTTGATCAATAACTGGGAGTTCGAATGCAAAAGCAATTCATCTATCCTAACACGAGAGTTTGGCGTAGAGCAGCTAACAAAGCCAAAGCTTCAGCGATAAGAGGTCTAGACACACCTTCCTGGAACGTAATAAATTCGCCAATCAAGTCTTCCGCACAAGGGCAGACGTAGAACCAAAGTTTAGTGGGTGCAAAATCAAATTAAGTAAACAAATATGGGTGCAAATAACTAATATAGTGTAAATCATAAGGGCATTTTGAAAATTTCTTAAAATTAACTGGTGCACGTGCACCCCTATCTCACCTTATGGATCCGCCCGCAGACAAAAGATAAAACCAACTCATACCACAATTCCCAGAAGACAACTACCAGGATGCATCCACCCAACATGTCGTAAAAGAAGACCTGGACGTAGTCGGACTGGAAGATGGGTCCAAAGAGGGAGGGCGAGGTCGGTTAGTCTTTTCTTGGAGACGCCAAGCAAGTTACCATTCACACGCCTAACCAAGGGCTAGGAGAATTAGATCATCCACTGTTATTCCTAGACTTTCATAAGTGCCAACATACCCAAGGATATACATCAAGTCCACTCAAGCTAGCAGAAGGTAATGCCTTAGAAGTACGCATGAAATCAAGGAAGAGATCCAACATGGGAGTCAAAGAAAAGCTTAGGATGGCCAAAGGAACCCTATCCCAAAATTGCTGAGCATAAGAGCACTGCAAGAGAACATGGTTCACCGTCTCAACCAGGCCACACAATTGACAAGAAGATTTAGTGACGACCCCTTTGGAAAAGAGCAAATCACGCATCGGTAAAGCATCATTCATTGCTCGCCACAGAAAGGTTTGAATCTTAGGTAGCATTTTTAGTTTCCAGGTATTTTTCAGCCAATTAAAGTTGTCATCGACAATCTGATGAGACACAGCCAGTAAGGCGTAACGACTCTTACTAGTATATTGTCCATTCTTGTTATGCAACCAAACAAGGATATCCCTACGAGTAGAAGATCCCAACACCAAATCAGAGATTGTTGAAGAGTAGTACTGTAAAAGGTCCAAAATTGCAGACTAATTCCACGCTCAAGGCTGAGTAAGAAGCAATGTCGATAAATCAGAAAAACAAGGTGGCCGCGGTTCCATGGGGCACAGAACAGATGACAAAGAAAGCCAACTATCTCTCCAGACCTTAACATCCATCCCATCACCAATGATCCACCCCACACCCTAGCGTAAGACCTCTATGCCAATCATAATTCCACGCCAACCATGAGGCATGGTTGTCGTTAAAAAACACTCCATGAAGGAGGAAGAATGAAAATATTTTCCCAAAATAATTTGGAAGACTAGCACATTTGGGTTCTATAAGATATACCAAGATAATTTAGCCATGAGAGAATCATTATACGCCTCCATTTCGCGAAAACCAAGACCTCTAGCAACATGCGGTAAGGATAATCTATCCAAAGAAATTAAACACATCTTATGAACATCTTTCTTGTCATCCCACCAGAAGCGAGTAAGCGCAGACTGAATCCGCTTATAAAATGATAAAGGTAGTTTAAAACAAGACATGGAATATGTGAGAATTGCCAATAAAACAGACCTGAGCATAACTTACTTGTCAGAAAAAGATAGAAACCTGGAAGACCAGCCGTGAGTCTTTTGCTTAATCAACAATAGAAGCAAAGATGTCTCGTTTTCGCTGACCAAAATGTTTTAGGCAATCCCAAATACTTCCTAGTACCTCCTTCTTTGAAAATGTGTAATGTATGCTTCACCAACAGACGACGAGAAGATGGTGTCTTAGTAGCAAACGTGATAGAAGACTTAGAAAGATTAATGGATTGCCCTGAGGCCGATTCATAATCATGAATTAGCTTCTTCAAAGCACGAATAGTCGCTAGATCATATTTGCAGAAAAAATCGTATCGTCAACAAAAAGGAGATTATTGATAGGAGGACTAAACTGAGAGACTATGATTCGTAGTAAACTCCCATCGGCTTGAGCGTGTCGACATAGTCCCCAAAGTATCTCCGTGCAGAGCACAAAAAGACAAGGAGAAAGATGGTCACCTTGTCTTAGTCTTTGCGATGGTATCACCTCTCCATGTGGCGAACCATTGAGAAGAAAAGAATACGAGACTGCAATAACACATTCCACAATCCAATTTATCCATACACGATGGAAACCAAACCTCTATAAGATACGGAGTAAAAAGGTACACTCAATACGATCATAAACCTTACTCATATCATATATGTCTTGACAACCATAGCTCCTCTTTTAGTAGCTTTGAAACGTCAAAGACAATGTAAGATCTCATGAGTAACGGGGACATTATCCGAGATTGCTCTACGAGGCACAAAAGCTGATTAATTTTCAGAGATTAAACCAAAGAGAATGGAATGCCTAAGGGTTGTCAAAATCTTGGCCACTATCTTGTAATAAACATTGCACAAGGCAATAGGACGATAATCATACACTTTCCGAGGATACAAAATTTTCGGAATCAGAGCGACATTCGTAGTATTCAGATCCTGACGAAAAGATCCGGACACAAAGAACTCTGTAACTTCTCTAGTCACATCCCTCCCCACAACAGACTAGTAGGAGTGATAGAATCCTGCTGAAAAACCATCAGGCCCTGGTGCCTTGTCCGCATGGATTGCAAAAGCCGCTAACCGTATCTTCTTCGCATAAGGAATCGTTGTCAGCATCTCGTTTTTAGTAGCAGAGACCGTAGGAAGAGATGCTTGCTCAATGATTGAGAAATCAATAGCTCCATTGGAGGAGAAAATATTATGAAAATATGAACATATCAGTGAGGCAATATCACTCTCCTTAAAATGAACAACACCGCTATCATCCTCTATAACCGATATACAATTAACCGTTCTTCTGTTACGCATAGAGGCATGAAAGAAACCAGAGTTTCGATCACCATGCTAAAGCCATAGAATATGACTTCGTTCTTTCCAGAACTTTTCCTCATCGCGATAAGAACCTTATAGCGTAGAAGTCACCTACTGAACTTCAATAGCATTAGCAGAAGAACTAGACAGAATCAAATCAAGAATAGTCTGCATCTCCTCAATAAGCTTAGCACTATTAAAGTGTTGACTCTTAGTCAAATAGAACAGCTCCGTACGACACTTACTAAGCTTGGTGGAGACAACAGCCTCACCCTCACGTAACCACACTTCAGAAACCAGATCAAAGATCTCATCTTTTTCGCGCAAACGACGATCAAACCGAAAAAGCTTACGATGATGAATTCGCGTATTGTCGAGATAGGTAATAAGAGGCCTATGATCAAACCCTTCAAACCGGAGATACTTAGAGCATCCCGAAAGAAACATCTCCACCCAAAAATTATTAGAAAGTGATCTGTATAGCGTAGCATGAACTAGATGATCATAACTCATCCCGCGCCAAGAAATAAAATTGCCAGAGTGGTTGACATCCCACATGCCATTAACCGAAACGAAATTTCAGAAATAAGTAAAAGACCCTTCCCATCTAGGGGGTCCGCCGCGCTTCTCAGATTGTAAAAGGATGTCATTAAATCGCTCATAAGAAGCCAAGTTGAATCTCTAGAGCCGCCAAGGAGAGAGATAGCCTTCCAAACTTGTAAACGATTTTGTCGAGCTGACGCACCATAAAGGAAGGTAAAACAAAAAGACATATTTTGGTACGTAACCAAAGTGTCTATATAATTTAGATTAACAGTTAAAACTTCCAAATCAACATCACAACGCCAAAGTAAAGCGAGTCCACCACTGAGACCCACATGGGGTATTTTAAACTTATTATCATACCCCACCCACTAGAAAACTTGGAAAACAAAATCATCATTATTTTTCGTTTCCATCAGAAACAAAATGTCCGGGAAGAGTATCAACCTCAAATCCCTAAGGCATCGAACTGTAAGAGAGTTTCTGAGATCCTGACAGTTCCTACTCGATGTAATCATTGATAAGAACTAGATGGTTTCTGGAAAACCACCGAACCCTTACATTTTGAATCAAAATACAACACTTTCTTAGCTGTAGAAACTACATTACACATAGCAAAATCTTTAGAACGAGGTAAAAGAGGTGCAAACAAAGATGGAACAAAGAGATCAAGCTTCTTGCATGGAAAAACCGGACCCCGACCAGCTGCTCACTTCTTAGAAGCTTCGGAAGGTGGTTTTCCCTTCGAAAATTTATGTGGGGTTGTACGCATAGTTGCTCGTGGAACCTTAGGAGCCTTAGGAGCTTTGGTAGCTTTCAGTTTGGTGACTCTCCTAGGCTTAGCCTCTACAACAGTAGAGGAACCAATATGGAAATCCAAGTCAGCGTCAAGATTCCACCAAGAAGGATGATCCCAAAACGGCAGATCCGAAGAAGTCTCTGATAGTTAGTTTCTCCGAACAGCACGCGACTCCGAGAAACCAGGTGGTTCTGCCTCAAAATGGACGCTAACGTCATGGAAATTGGTAGAAGAGACTTGCAAATTAGATTGCACTTTCTTACCCAAGCCGAGCTGTTTATCGACCACTAGTTCAGCCCCTTCCATGTGAGCTAAAGCCGATGTACGTGGAGCAGAGATGGGCTGGGAAACTCGTTCCAGAGCAGATTTTTGTGCTTGGCAAGTAGTTGAGACCTTAATCTGATCCTCAACCTGATCCTCAACCTGCTTCAGAACTGGAGTCTCAACTTGAACAATGTTATAAGCAAACAGAGTAGAAACAGGCATGGGATTCTCACGATGAATAGCAGTGCCATGTTCTTGTCTTAATTCGTGATGACCATGGTTATGATGATCATAGTGACGATCATAGGAGTGACGAGAAGGCTCCTCAGAAAGAGGTAAATGAGCTTTAAAGCGATAATGATCAACATGATAGCGATGAGTGGAAGAGCGAGAATCATATCTTCGTGGACTATGACGAGAATTAGCATCCCAAAACGGCTGAGAAATACAATGCTGCTCACGACGCGATCATGAAGGAGATAACTACTCACAATGAGAAGGGGCAAGATGAAAACCTGTCCCATGTACTGTTGACCTTCGCGGAGAAGATATAGACCGTCGTGGAGAGACAAGCAGAGGAGCAGCTGAAGGCACACAAGGATGTGTCTCTCCCCGTCTATGCTTTTGAAGCCTCAATCCTATGCAAGGTGTTGTGTTGGATCAATCCCAAATTTTCCTTCGCATCACCTTTATACGCTGGACATTGCTTCTGTTCATGAAGCAAAGAAAAGCATTATTTGGAAAAGCAAGCGAAACAATGCTTTTCCAAAGGCTAATAGTCAAATTCAAGAGTAACTTCCTCACGAGTGAGAAAAGAGAACTTTTTAGTCATAACAAAAGGTTGTAAACCATAAACATAGACCCGAAGCGACACTCCAATGGATCCGAATCCACTTCCAACACCTGCCAACAAACTTAGAGACTTTCGGTAAATTTTTCTTTAATTATGTTTAATAGTTGATTATATGTTCTAAATAAATAAGAATAAAAGCTTAAAAATTATACGAGTCCAAGATACAGTAAACAAACAAAAGAAAACAAACATTACTCATTAATGTGACTTCTAATTTTTCTATTAAAAAGTGTGGTCTAAGATGCATGCCTTTTTTCTAATATCACGTTTGTGGTTTAAACTAAAGTGAAACATTAGCTAAAGCTAGAGAAGAAAGTAATAAACTAGTTATGAGTTGTTTAGCCTCTACACACTCAATGGATGGCTTGATGATATGATGGCCCTTCCTTCTTTCACGTGTTGTCGAAAAATTGGCAACTACTAGTATCCTATGTCTCGGATGACCACTTCAGTATTCAACATAAAAAACACTTTCATATACAGTTCAAAAAGAAGTTACTTGTTTGATAATGTGATGGTGTTGAAAAGAAGCAGTTGGTGTGGTGTAAGATGTAGCCTCTGAAAATAAAAGGGTTGAATTGAATTAGTAAGATTCATTGACCATTTGTAGCTAGGACTGAGCATGAAACAAATACTTTAGAGAAATTACAATCAATATACCAACAAAAATCATTAGCTAAGTTTTAATTCTAAAAAAAACTAAATTATACATTCTACCTCTCAATTTTTTTTTCTTTTTATTGTTCACAAAAAAACCTCTGGTATTTTATTATTAACTTTTTTTGGACTCCTAAAAAATTAAATAATGTTTTTTGGTGTAATATTCACCAAATTCACCCTATTTTTCAAGTATCGAATAAGTTATTTCTTTTTTTACCGGATATATAATGATCTTGCAAAAGTTGAAACTACAAGAGATGGTAGGGAAGTCGAATGATTTCTCATACTACAGTTTTTGAAAGTTACGTAAAAAGTTGAGTGGAAGTTGGGGTGGGTAAGATACTTAAATCTGAAAAATTAAACCGAACTTGACCCAAAAAATGATATCAAGCCTGACCTGGGAATGGTAAACGAATGTTAAACTTTGATATTCGAAAAACTGAACCTAAATCTGACTTGAATCGAAATATTTCGAGTATTCAAAAATATATGAATTATAACTATATTCTTAAATATCTTTCTTATAATTAAAAGAAAGTAAACTTTAGTGATTTTTGCTGATGTGTCGTTCATAGGTGAAGTTTGAGAATTAACGTTATAATTTGATTGGTCGAATGTTTTGGTAGTTTATTTTAATTTTTATTTATTTAATTCATCGAAAATTTTACAAAAAATGGAAATTAATTTGGAGAGATATTGAGTCAACAATTAAATATGGTAAATTACTTAATACTAAATCTTATTAATGATTAATGATTTTCTTATGGTAATGTAGTTTGTACAAAATCAATTAATAGAAACTAAATTTGTTAGAGAAATCGTGTGATATAACTATTCCAACTCTAATAGAAACTGAAGATATATTGCCCTATATAAATGCAAGAAGAGAATCACATATTTCCTTTATTTGCATAGACGAACAAAAAAGTCATTTAATTAAATGGGATATATATATATATATATATATATATATCCAACCCGAAGGTTTTATTCTCATTCACATATTAACGAAACATACATGATACACTGATCATGGTTATTCTTTTAAGATTTGATGTAAGTTAAACAAAATTATATTCATATTGCTAATGGAAGCTTTGGTTTTTTGTGATAACAATTTTGATTTTTGTTTTTTGTTTTTGTTTAGAATCGCCATAGAAAATTATTCCCACATGTTCGTGCCATTTAAGTTGTTGAAGAAGAGAAGATTCGAGGTTAGCTTATGGATATTCATCTATAATTATTAAAATTCAAAATATTCAATAAGGTTTTGTTTATTCATCTGACTATCTTCCAAATAATCTAGAAAGATCTTAAAATTTTCTTTTCAACACATGTTTGTGTTCTTTTTGGTTCTTAAAATGTTAATTCTAATAGTTCCACTGTACAAGAGAGTTTATTACCAATACAACAAAATATTATTCTAATTTTACTTACTATGTTTATAATTTTGCAAAGAATACAAAACACGACGGAGCTGGAAAGAACATGTTTATCCATATGTTTTTTTATTTTACATTAAAATTTCTATCTACAATTTTAGTTATGTTTATGAATTGGTTTATTATTTCTTTAATTTTGAATTTTAATAGCTAAATTTATAATTTTGCAGTGAATACAAAACACGATGAAAATTGTAAGAGCATGCTTATCCACATGTAATTTTATTTATATTACATATTATTTTGTTGTAGTATTTTTATTTTATGAATTGGTATTTCTTCATAAGAGTATTTTTATCCACATGTATTTTTTTACAGTAAATATTCTATTTGTTTGTATATTAAAATTTACGAATTCATATTACTTATTTAATTTACTTATAACAGTAATAAAATCTTATTACCTCAGAAAAAAAATATTTAGTTATAAGTGCTTTATATTTAAAACAAATAATGGCGATTGTAACCGGCGATTTTAAAGGCGATGAAGACTGTGCGTAACCGGTGGTCATGTTTCCGATCACGGCTGGTTTCAGGGTCAGCTCTCGGAGGGTGCTTGATGGATGGGGATCGAGTGGAAGCTGGGGTGTGAATCGGGGGATCGAAATTGGTTTTGAAAGCTGGATCCAATTCACCGTATCTAATTTGCGGTTGGTTCGATTGGGTTTTTTGGTCGGAGTTAATGAGGGCGATATGGGTATTATGGGGGAGGATCTGGCCTCACATTCATCAAAAGGAAAGATCACGATTCGATCTTCTGTTTTGCGATCTGCAGAGATTCTTGGGCTCAGAGACTGGTCGACGCTTTCCTTTTGGGATCTCGGTGTATCAGCTATGGCAATTACGAGATGTGGTTTCATATTCTGGGTTCGTCAGAGATTGTCTTCTGATTTGGGGGTTTCGTTTCTGTGGATTGTGATTGGATCTCTACGATTTACACATCAATGCTCTCTGATTCTATTCGATCTTCTGTGGCTTATAGGGTTAGCTATTTATGTGTGCTTCAGCAGTGGATGGTTCTATCACTTTCTTCACTGCCTCACACGAAAATATATTACACAGTCTCGGGCTGGTTTTTGGTTTTGCGCAGCGGCTCCAATGGCTCAATTGAGGATCAATGATAGCAAAGGACTGGTTCGTACAGAGTCGGTCAGGCTTTCTAAGGCTAGCATAGCGAGGCGGGTACAAGAGTTCTCTTTGACGCTAATTGGCCGGCTCATGAACCCTTCGGTTCAGCGGATGGAGAACCTTCTTTCGAACCTCCCTAAGATTTGGCGGTTAGAGGGTAGAGTCGAGGGAGGAGAGCTAGGCAATTGAAGGTTTCAGTTTAATTTCAAGTCTGAACGGGATTTACAGGACGTGTTAAACTATGGGCCGTATCACTTTGACGGGTGGATGATCTCGTTAGTCCGGTGGGAGCCTGTGGTTTTATCAACGTATCCCTCTGCTATTACGTTTTGGGTTAAACTGCAAGACATTCCTTTACATCTTTGGGAGGAGGAGACGATAAGGGTGGTTGGAAAGGCAATCGGTGAGGTCAAGGAGGTAGACACGGATTCGGGTAGTGTTTTGGTTACTGTTGATGGGTTTAAGCCTTTAGTCTTTCATCTTGTGGTGCCTTTTGAGCATGGCGAAGA
This sequence comes from Anastatica hierochuntica, assembly GCA_900406275.1. Classification (NCBI taxonomy): domain Eukaryota; kingdom Viridiplantae; phylum Streptophyta; class Magnoliopsida; order Brassicales; family Brassicaceae; genus Anastatica; species Anastatica hierochuntica. The sequence goes on from OVAN01002738.1 coordinate 29,174, forward strand.
GATAACCGTTGGGCTGAAATATGAGCGACTTAATGGGTATTGCAATCACTGTTTTCTGGTCACTCATGATGTCTCGGTTTGTCCGGCCATCCAGGATAAACATTTGCAGCCGCAGGTACAGGGTACCGAGGAGCTACCGGCTGCCATTCGGGGTCTTCATGAGCCTGGCCATAGTCGCTTGCCCGTTAAACGAGCTCTCGACATGGAGTTAGTGGAGAGTTTGGACCGTGTGACTCATAATCGAGGGGGCAGACCGAAACTTAACTCCAAATCTTCGTCTGCGAATGGTGAATCGTACGCGGATCAAGTTAAAAGGGTGTCGGTTATGGCGGAGGGAATCGTGTTTCACGACACAGGACATATAAGGGAGGTAGTGGTAGGATACAACAATTGGATTCTCGACAACAGGATAACTCACGAATGTATGTTCCGAAGCGGCGGACTGCTTGGCCTAAACCCTTATACGCGGCCAGCTCAGGACCCTCGGTGGGTTTGGCGGATATGGATGAGCCTGCAGCCTTTAAGTCTTTGGCTCATGACAAAGGGAAAGGTATTGCGGTGGATGATGGGATGGAGGGTGAGCCATTGGGAGGTGTAATGGAGGATGATCTCCTTGATGGGGATGATCTTCTTGAGGATGGTGAGATGGCTGTTGAGGGTGTCTTGGGGGAAGCTTCAGGTGAGAATTTGCAGAATAATTCGTCTAAGGAGCATCAAAGGGTTGATGAACTGTTGGCAGTTGCTTCGGATTTGACGGAGGCAGGTGATAGTCTACATGGTGTAAGCTCTCCAAAGGATGATAACTGTGACGGGGATACGTTGGAAGCAGCGGTCCCTCATGGCTATGTTACTACAGGTATTGCTGCTGATGTGGCTAGTACAGGTGTGGATTTAGATGTAGTCACTGTTGGTTTAAAGGAAATCGGTTTGGTTAATAGGAAACAAGTTTCAGTTAAGGGTACAGTGAGTAAATTAAAGGGTATTGGTTCCAGAAAATTGCAAAAATTGGTTTTGGTTTCGCCTTGGAAGCGAGTGGGGACTAAGGGTAAAACCGGTTCGGTATCTTTGTCTTCTAAATCGCAGCATTTTCGTGGTGCAGGGTCAAAATCTGTGGCGAATGTGGTTACGGGAGGTACGGGGGGTACGATGCCTTCTAAGGACTCAATGAAAGGAATGGTGGTTCCCCTGAATCCACCGGCTCGTACTTGAAGATTTTAAGTTGGAATTGTCAAGGCTTGAGAAGCGACTTGACTAAGGATACTTTAAGTGATTTATCGAATAAATTTAAGCCTGATATCTTGTTTTTATCAGAGACCAAACAATTTTGTTGTTCTTTAAAAAAACTTCAATTGCAATTTGGTTTTAATAATTTGTTTACGGTTGAGCCTTTGGGTCTAAGTGGCGGTTTGGCTATTTTCTATAACAATGAATTAAAGTTAGATGTACTTTTTTCTAGCAATCGTATTATCGATGTCAATGCTTCAATTTATGGTTTTAAGGTTTCAATTTCCTTTATTTATGGTGAACCGGTTGCGGCGAATCGGTCTTTGGTATGGGAAAATTGAAGGAGATAAGTGACGCTAGGGATAAACCGTGGTTGATGATTGGAGACTTAAACGAATTAACCGGTAATCATGAGAAAAAGGGGGTAAAATGCGTCTTGCGGTATCGTTTGTTTCTTTTAATAATATGTTGAATCATTGTGGAATGTCGGAATTCCCGTGTGCGGGAGATCAGTTTTCGTGGCAAGGCACGAGATGTAATCACAAGGTGCGGTGTAAGTTAGATAGAGCGGTTGTGAACGAGGATTGGCACACCGTCTTTGGGCAGTCGAAAGTTGAATATCTTGCGAGGATTGGGTCCGATCATAGACCTATTTTGCTTAAGTTTAATTACAAGAATGTGAGGTTTCCCAAAAATTTCCGGTTTGATAAACGATGGATAGGGAAAGATGGATTTTCGGAGGTTTTCGAAGCTGGTTGGAGACGAACCAGAAATTTCAGGGAACCATCTTTTATTGGGAAAATTCGGAATTGTCAGAACTCGATTTCCTGGTGGCGGAAAAATAACGTTCCACCGGGTAAGGAAAGAATCGATGCTCTAAAGATTAAGCTGGAGGAAGCGCAAGAAGATGATTCGGTTTCCCAGGAAGTCATAGTCGACATTAAAAGGAAGTTGATAGAGGCCTATAAGGACGAGGAGATTTTCTGGAAACAAAAAAGTAGAAATTTATGGTTAAAAGAGGGAGATAAAAATACGAAATTTTTTCACGCTTCGACGAAGCAACGTCGGGCGCGGAACCGGATTTCGGGACTGTTTGATTCCCAGGGTTCTTGGGAGAAAGCACCTGATCGGATGGAGAGTATAGCGGTTGAGTATTTTAATGAGTTATTTGAATCTACGGTTCCTGGGGATTTTACTCATGTCCTGGAGAATGTGCAACCAATTATTACAGATAGGATGAATCAGATCCTCGTTAAAGACGTCACGGAGACGGAGGTGAGGGCTGTGCTTTTTGCTATGCATCCTGAAAAGGCTCCTGGGCCTGACGGGATGACTGCTCTTTTTTTCCAGCGTTATTGGGGGGTTCTAAGGGAGGATCTTGTTAATTTGGTTAGGGGCTTTTTCAGGACGCAACGGTTTGATCCTCGTTTAAATGAGACAAATATTTGTCTCATCCCTAAGATGGATCAACCTATGTGAATGACGGAACTTAGGCCTATAAGCTTGTGCAATGTGGCTTACAAGATCATTTCCAAAGTTTTG
>OVAN01002739.1:151-31924 GCA_900406275.1 Anastatica hierochuntica
AAAAAAAAAAAAAAAATCAGTTCGCCACGTCACTAAGGATTTAGTCCTTAAACACCGGACTGATCCTTAGTGAAATGGGTTGCAAAAATCATTTTTTAAACCAAATGGTTTAGGATTCCGCGCTAAGGATTCGGGTAAGATGCCTGATAGAGATGCTCTAAATGAGAATGTGCTATATATATATAGAAAGTGAAGGTATTGTGGGATGATTGGATAATGAAGTTGGTCCTGAAGTGAAAGGTTCAGAGTGGTTGGATTTTTCTGTGAATGATGGAAGCTATGTTATGTAATTAGGGACCTCTCTCTCTATTTTTTTTAGGTCTCTTTCTTATTAATTTTTTTCTCCCCGGTAAATGGTAAGACCATCTATCATATGAATCTTTCGATGAATGTTCCTTATCAAAAAATAATAATATTTTAATAGAAGAATTTTTCAAAACTTTTGTGAATCTTTCAAAATTAGTCTCTAGTCATCTCAACGGTGACATCCACGGTAACAACTCAAACTCTTACTTGTCAAGTTGATGTCTCGTGGTATGAAAGCGGACAAGTGAGTGGTTTGAGGTAGTGTCTACGGAGCTTGGAGGGAAGATATCTTTTGGGTTTGTGAGGGTGTAGATGGAGTCTGTCATCTCTTCATGTCGAGTTTGATGGTTTCCTTTAGGCTATATCTTGTCTTTTAGAGAGGCATTATTCTTCTATCAGGATAGAGACGGATTGCTCGTCTCTAACCGCGATGACATAGAATCCCTTGAATTGACCAGCCTTTAACACAAAATTGGATTATTTCAGCTCTTTTCATGCATGATGAATTTTCGGAGTTTAGTTTGACTTTAATTTATAGATTATCTAGTGTAGCTTTGCAAAATGGGAACAGGCACAAGTTCTTTCTTTTCTTATGTTAGTTATGTAGGACCGGTTTGATTTGGATTCGATGCAAACTTATTCCCACCGATCTAATTTCCGAAGGACGTTTATGAGACAAAAAAAAAGTTATACAAGTTCACATACATATATAGAAATAAATGTACGTGATTATTAGGTTTTGGAGGGAGTGTATGCATATTGCATTTTTTAGGGTAAGAGAGGAAAGTTCACATACATCTTTGGACCCCGAATGTTAGATTATCCACATCATTGACATTTTCTGATAAATATAACGGGGACTTGTTTTCATGTTTTTCGAAGCTTAGTTTTCAAATTTTTACTTAATTCAAGTATACACTGATAGTTTTGCTTTCTCTTCTCCTTCTTTTTTTGTTTTACTTATTTTTCGCTGAAATTAAAATAGTTGCTCTCGTTCTATTATTGGTATTACAAAAGTATAATAACCACAAAGCGTCAATGGGAAGAAGGGCCAAATTTAGTGGTACATACATTAATACAAAAATTAAAATAATGTTAGGTATAGTGACATATCTCACTTTATCCTATTTTTTGTTAGTTTTAGAATTTATTAAAAATTCATATGCAATTTTGAATCCTTCAAGTCCAAGCTTCTTCTCTCTCTCTCTAAATATATTTTAATTCGCGAGGGTCTTGGTGGGACCACCACTTTTATGGGCAGTAAACGTTTGATACAATGAAACCGTGTGGGGGGGGGGGGGNTTCTGTTGTTTATAGACTTTACATGCATAGTAATTATGTTGTTTATAGACTTTACATGCATAGTAATTAGAGTAGTATACATTTATACAAAATCGAATAAGAAATTTTCTGGAAATTTCAGAAATTTGAGACGGTCTTGAAAATAAAAAATTGTTTGGTTTTGTGAGGAAGAAAAGATATGAAATTGCAAGTAGAGAGGAGTCTTTGTATGGCCCAAATTGTAGTGTTTGATAGTTTGGCGTTGAGTGTGGGTGGAGCCCAAAGAGACTGGGGGACCTTTGATGTGCTGGCTATGACCTCGCCATCGTTGGTTTTGTCCGACAAGAATCACTCTCTTAATACAAGTCCCATTTCTAAGGCTGAATCACACACAGTCAAACACAAACACAACAAGCCTTCCTTGGGCGACTTGACTCTCTCTCTCTCACTCTTTTTCACCTTTGAATCTTTTACCTTTATTTATATAATAAACTCTCCTTAATTTGGTCTTCTTCCTCTCTCTTGCTTATATTTTAGGGACTCCATTTTATTATATAATAATATTATATCTGCTTCGTTGATCCGTAGATCTACAACTACAAGTGAGAAATTCCACGCCCCCATCTTCTTCCTCAAAAGTCAGAACTAGATTCCATCTTCCAAGGTTAAGTTTCCATCTCTTTCTTTGATTGAATCTAGCTGAGAATCCTTTTTGATTGTTCAATCGTTCTTTCTTTGATGTTTATTAGTCCATTACATTGTTCAGGTTTCTTGATAAGAATTTTTGGCAAGTCCCATGTTATTCTTGTGTTTCAACTGTTGGGAGCTTCGGATGAGATGAGGGATGCTATCTGGCTTCATGAACTTTCTGAATGCCTGTCTCTGGCCACGCTCAGATCCCCACTCCTCAGATTCCTGCGGCCGTCAAGACGGACTCTTGTGGTACCGAGACTCCGGTCACCACGTCTCTGGTGACTTCTCCATGGCTGTTGTTCAAGCCAACAACTTGCTCGAAGACCAGAGCCAGCTCGAATCTGGTTCTCTTAGCACCCACCACTCTGGTCCTTATGGCACCTTTGTTGGCGTCTATGACGGCCACGGTGGGCCTGAGACATCTCGCTTCATCAATGATCATATCTTCCACCATCTCAAGAGTGAGTCTCTCAACTTTTTAGCATTACTCTTCTTGTTCAAGATACCTCTCATTTTTATTCTTTTTTTGTGCACAGGGTTTACTGCGGAACAACAGTGTATGTCTGCAGAAGTGATAAAGAAAGCCTTCCAAGCCACTGAAGAAGGGTTCCTATCCATAGTTACCAATCAATTCCCAACTAGACCTCAAATCGCCACTGTTGGATCATGCTGTCTTGTAAGCGTCATCTGCGATGGTACCCTCTACGTGGCCAACGCAGGGGACTCAAGGGCCGTGCTGGGTCAAGTCATGAGGGCAACTGGTGTTGCTCACGCCTCTCAGCTCTCGGACGACCACAATGCTTCTATAGAGTCAGTTCGACGCGAACTCCAGGACCTGCACCCGGACCATCCCGATATTGTGGTCCTCAAACATAATGTTTGGCGAGTAAAAGGCATCATTCAGGTAAATACTATGGCTGCAGGAGAAAACAAGCGTTTGTACGAATTCCTGTGTTTGTGAGTGGCTTTGGGTTTTGGGCTATCTTCAGGTATCAAGGTCCATAGGTGATGTGTATCTGAAACGGTCAGAGTTCAACCGGGAGCCTCTGTATGCGAAATTCAGGCTGAGGGCACCGTTCAGCAAGCCGTTACTGAGTGCAGAGCCGTCGATAACGGTGCATAGGCTGCAGCCGCATGACCAGTTTATAATATGTGCTTCAGATGGACTGTGGGAGCATATGAGTAACCAAGAAGCAGTAGACATTGTGCAGAATCATCCGCGCAACGTGAGTAGCAAGGACTCATCTGGTAATAGAAAGGCATGAGGGTTGGATAATTAATATTAATAACAGAGTGTGTTTTATGGGACAAATGCAGGGGATTGCAAAGCGGCTGGTGAAAGTAGCGCTGCAAGAGGCAGCGAAGAAGAGAGAGATGAGATACTCAGACCTGAAGAAGATAGACAGAGGGGTGAGAAGGCATTTCCACGATGACATAACGGTGGTGGTGGTCTTCTTTGATACAAACGCAGTAGGGAGCAGCAGAGGGAGGCAGGGAGTGTCGGTGAGAGGAGCGGGTGTGAATCTGCCACACAACACACTGGCACCTTGCACCACGACCCACACTCAAGCAGCAGCAGCAGCAGCCTCCTGACATGACAAAATAGCAAGTGGGGATTAGTTATGCGAATTCTTTGCAAGACATATCGGGTGTAACTAATATTATTATTGATTATTTGGTTTGTAATATGAGTGGGTGTTAGTTGGTGGATTGGAGAAAGAAAGAAAGATATCTCATTTTATTCCTCCTATTTTGTTTGATCCGGAGATGCATCAGTCTCAAGAAGAAGAAGAAGAGCAAGCTTTGCACATGACACATAATGATTTATTAATTACATTGAGAATAATTGATGAACTTACTCTTATCGCACACCATCGTCGTCTCCCGAGAGAAAGTTGTTTTAGATTCTGATAGTACCTAGGTTTAAAATTAGGTACCTCATCTTAGCTCTACTTAAAATAAAAAAGTTTCGAGTTATAAAGCTTAATATATATTGAAAACCTTGATCTTCCATGGGCTTTTATTTTAGCTCCAGGAGTTTTGGCTATACTTTGCCGGTTCTTGGTTTTGGAAAGAAAGTGTTCTTTGCAGGTTTAGTTTGTAATCATTATGGAAAATCCCTGAGCTATGCTGATCATGAAATGTTACTCCTGCTCCCTATTTCTTTTAAGCTTTTTTCCAAGGGCTCTCTCTCTCTCTTGACGCTTTTCTTCTGCAACAAAAGAACTATGACACTTTCATTCCACACGAACCACTCTGTTTCACCTTCTTCCACATAACGCGACGGCTTTTAGCTTCTCCAGTTCGGAGAGGAGGGATGAGTTCCCTTCGCAAGCCTCTTTCAACACCTCCAATCGTTTCTCTGTCTCCATTGCCAATTCTTCTTCCTTGGCGTTCACCCCCCGCTTGCTATACCACAGAAGATCCAGCATCATCCCCTGAAACATTGTATTCCGAGTTTCATTACCCCTCCGATTGAAAAGCATATGAAATGAGGGGTTTCAAGTTACCTCACGATGCCGCTTTCTGGATAAATCTCTGATTAGAGACTTAACTATCTTGTCCCGTAGGGCTACTTTATTGTTGCTGAAAATTACAGAAGAAAACTGATGCAGGACGAGTGTAAAGGCTACCGATCCTCGCATCGCCGCTCTGTCCAGGGCTCCACAGGTCCATGATTTCAGGTAGGCTTCAAGGACGGCCTCATTTTCCTGCAAAATCAATTCATCTTTACTCCATACTTAAGATATGCCATCATTATCCAACAATATTATACAGCTACTCTCTTTTCTGTACGAATTACCTCAACCGGTTCTAGGTAACCATCTGCTTTTCCCATGCAGTTGTCTATGCTCGGCAGAAGCTCGAGAACACGGGCATTGGAGAGCACAGTCCATGCCGAAATCCGAATAGAGGGTTCCACACATCGATGCAAGTAAAGCGAGACCTGCCGGCCGTACAGCACATCACCATATGACACCGCAGCGTAGTGCTCCACGACCATCTCCAGAAAAGTAGAGTAGTTCTCGTGAATGTCTGACTTGAACCTCAGGAGCTCAAGGTCACAGAGATTCAGTCTTGCTTCGTCAAGAAGCTGTCCATAGAGCTCCTGCAGAAAATTGTACAGGTTCCTCGTGTTCTTGTCTTCAATGATATCCATTCCAACAAGCAACACGGTGGATAAAGCGTGAAACTTCCAAACCAAGGGCACATTCACAACAGGAGATGGAAGCAATTCCAACCCAGACGACGACTCAAGTCCTGCAAGAAAGAAAACTCCAGCCTTTGCGACTTCAAGCAATTCCATGGATTCTAGAGACCCTGTTGAGGTTTTACCGCTGTGGATTGCTGAGATGGCGCTGAGAAACCAGTGTGGCGGTAGGGGCATTCTCTGGTGAGCCCACTCTAAGATTAGGGAGCCTGATTTTGGATCCTGAGTTGAAGTATTTGGCATTTCACCATCCTCGTGAATAGTCTCCAGACCAACTGTGCCCTTCCTCCCCCCACTGACAACATTCTCGGCTTTAGATTTTTGCTTTGGGTGTAACCATCTATGTCTGAAGTGAGAGGCGAGCACAATGCTCATACGACGATAATCCCCTTCACTGCATTCCCATTCAAACGATATGGTTTTCTTTTTTGACTTGATACAGCAAGCCAGGTGTTCTAACACATGTGGTCTAAGGATATAGTCGAAAGCTTTTTCCACAAGTAAATGATCTCTTGGACCTGCAATCAAGCACATAGCCAAAGCGGAGTTCAGTTTATCCACCAAGCAAGCCGATCTCTTATCATATTGCGAGTCCATCTGAGAGATGTCAAGAAAGAGACTCAGAAAACTGGCATCAGCTTGTGCCAACAGAACTCTAGTTGACCAAAACCCACCACCGCTAGCTCCCCAGCCAAGACCCAGCCCAGGAGCTAATCCACCTCGTTTATGTAGCTCAATGGATTGCATGATGGGCCATTCTGATGAAACAGAATCTCTAAAAGAGCTCCAAACAGTTGTTAGGCAAGCCAAAGACTCTGCCAGTATTCCTTTTGCAAGCACAGATTCATCTCTAGTGGAGATGCTTCTCTGATAAGGAGTTTTCACCTTAGACCTAGCAGATTCTATCACAGTTTGGATGGACAAGATAGTTCGCGTTAACCCATTAAGGCAACTCACAGAAGCTAACGCTAGCTCTTCATCTTGAGATTGTTCTCTTAGAAAACACAAAAAATCCATAAAAGATAAACACCTTGAAGAGTATTTTCCACACCTACTTACGTCTGCAACAGAAAAATTAAGAAGCTTATGCTTGATGATGGCGAGGCCGATTTTTGGAACAAACTCTGGCAGCCATGGCAGGGATTCTTCCTCTCCACGGGCAGAAATTTTCTCAAGTACTTTGGAAATTGTACGCATGACACCTGAATACAGCCACAACAGAGAAGTGGTGGACACAGAGACACTTTCGATTCCTCTCTCCCACTCGAGTAACTGAGGGGCCAATGCTATCCAGCTCAACGCAGTATCAATCATAGGGTTAACATAACTCCAGTCCCAAACCCCAGAACCATTGCGTGGAACGTTTTGTGAGTACAAATTGGGAAGTGTCTCGGCAAAAGCCTCAAGGATCAGGTAGGCCTCCTTTGACAAAGAAGTAAACTCGCAGATGAGATTTTTCTCTTTGAGCTTTTCAAATGACGGACAACTCAACCACAGACACAGAGCTGGGAATAGCTCGGGGTAACGAGATATGCAACAGCCACTTTGGATGCAGACCTTCCAAAACCGGAGCTGTTCGACCATTAAATCAGATGAAAGCTTGCAGTTCTGCTTCCCTAGCTTCACCCAGGAGTCAAGAGAGGAAGTAAACTGAAATAAATGCCAGGTGACTGCGTTGAAAGTCCCGTTCTTCACAAACTCCATGCAAGTATTTTTGTCATACCGGGCCAACACCTTAGAGGAATACGAAGAGATAAAAAAAAACTTGTATCATCAGGTTTTGTCAAAAAAAAACATCAAAGACGATGAATATTACGAAGCCAAGAAATTTTGTACGAGTGGACCAGTATTACCTTTAAAAGGCAGACAGAATTGATCTGAGAAGGAAGAATGTCTATTCTTTTGTTCAACTTGAATCTTTTCACAATTGTTTGCACAAATTTGGGATACTTCAAGATTGCAGTAGTGCATTTTGGAGAATGCCTTGCTATCGCAATAGTAACAGAAATTAAGCTATCTTCGAGTGCTGCTGTTGGTTCTGACTGAAATCATGAACATAAAAACACACCCCAGAAACGGTAAAGCAACAAAGTGAGTATGATTTTCTTGCTGAGTTACCCACAGATACAAATATATAGACAGTGAACTTACCTCCAGAAGGTGATAAATTCTTGGAAGGATATCCATTCTGACAAGACCAGCAGCAACATCTTGTCCGGCTACAAAAACATCTTTTTGGATAGTTTCCGTATCTTCTGTCCCATCATCCACGATTTCTTCATGTAATGGGACAATATTGGAGGGTTTAGCACTGTACTTCCAGTAGCAACCACGGAGGAAGCCAAGATCAATCACTGGCTTACTCCTAAACACAGAGGCCGTGAAAATGTCCTTTCCTTGTGGTCCCATGTTCTGGAAATAGAAATGTATTTCACAGTTTGGGCATATAGTGTCAAGTTCTTCGAAATCAATAATTTCTTTGGAACAAAAAAAAATCAACTATACCTCTAAAATATCAAAGAATTTCTCATTAAGAGAACAGCACAGTAGACACTGAATCACTCTTATACAAGCTAGAACAACAGAGGTATGGTTGTCATCAAGAGCCATCCTACAAAAGAAAAGAAACTTATATTGGAAAGAACAATCCACATATGGTATCTGAGGGTTAACTTCACAAATAATCCTGACAGTTCAACCCATCAGGATGTTACCTCAACGCTAAGACGAGCTCAGGTTCTGGTCCAAAGGCATAGGCCCAGATGGCTTCCCAATCAGTGGATTTATTAGATTTATGTTTTTCTTCCCTTGCGAAGCCGATTCCACTCTGGCAAATTTTGTACAACGCTTTGTCGAGTACAGATGCAAGCAGATGCAAAGCAAGGCATCTTTGACCAGGGATCTGACATATCAATGCAACTAGAATCAATGAGCTGTGGTGGCGAAAAACCATAGTCACTGCCTACAAATTTATTCAGCTTAAGCCAAAACAGAGGCGAAAAGGAATCTAACCATTATTTATCATAAATGCTAAAATCTATGACAATCATACCACGCTTCGTGCAAGAGAAATAGCTTCTTTGATGGTGTAACCTGCTGCCCCAGGATCCCCCTCAGTTCTCAAGAAGTCACGTTCAACAGCAGATCCAATGCCAGACCACTTTTCACCTGTAAATTCAATGTGTAAGAACCTTAAGACTGTCATCATTTTCAGTTGTATTGTTTGGTCCACTCACCAGTTTCAGCTTCCGGGACATCATCTTCGACGACATTCCCATCAAAAGAAAACCTCAAGTCTCTGGCTGCCTCAACCCTCTCAGTCCATGTATCCCACAAGAATCCTTGGGCTAACACTGAATTTTGCCCCAAGCTTCTTTGTTTTGGTATTGCAGCTGGAGCAACAGCCTGGCCCTGTCGAGAATGAATATCTGGCCTGACAAAATGACCCTCGGTTCTTAAGTTCTTTGTGTCCTCGGTGGCACGAGAATCATCGGGCATTGAATGCTTTCGCTTGTTCATTTTTTGTTGGCCTCGTTTCCTCAAAATGCTCAGTAGAGAAGGATCCAGCTTCTCAAGTAACTCAGCCTGTGCCTCTGCAATCTCCTCAGGAGACATTGACTGCAATCGTGCATGGTTCTCAACATCAATTTCAGTCTCAAGAGATGGAGATCCATGTCTAGTTCCGAGTCCGGAGGAAGCAATAGCTACGGGAGGAGAGGCATTACAAGAAATCCTTTCCAGATTTTTGATAAACGTTGGTTTCTCAGAAGTAATCGCAGTCTGGTCTGTAGCCATATCAAACGGTGGTGATTCATTTTTTATAGCCAGAAAAGAGTTGGCGTTGTGAAGTTTTGTTGATTCCCCAGATACCATATGTTTTCTCTCTTTTCTTTGAAGGGGTTTAGCAAAAGCAGCAATGGAATCAGTATTCATGAACCGTTCGTCTTCTTCCTCATCGACATTATAATCATTAGGAGGTTGAGCTCTGCTCGAAACAGGAGACCAGTGCTACAAAAATGAAACGTTTGTCACCCTCAGAATTAGATTGATAAATGAGTTCATACAGAAACAAGCAGGTGCGAATCTCGCCAAGTAGAGTAAAAATTACCAACACAAGACAAAAAAAAAACAAAGACCTAGAGGAGAGGCTTACGGGTCCGTGAGAACGATGACGAGCCACCGGGAATGAAAGAAGGGTTGGTCTAGGCGGCGGCGGCTGATATATCTCCGACATACCTTTCTCGACGATGCTCCCTACAAGTCTCGAAGGCGCAGCGAAGACACTGGGCTGTTCGCGACTCTGCTCCGTCGTCTCCATCTCTCTCCTGCCTTTCTTCTGCTTGAATAGTAATGGCTACTTTTTTATTTAAGGGTAAATATAACAAATTTGGCTTGGCCAAACGATGTCGTTTAATAGACAACAGAGATCAAAATGATTAAAGTAAGCAATAAAGAGACTGAGAGAGTGTGGCATTTGAATTACGGACTTTGTGTTACGTTTCACATCTACTAATAACAACAAGGGAATTAAAAACTACGTACGAACAATTGATTTACATTCTTCAACTCTCAAACTCAGTCTCTTTCCGGTGTCACTCCCGTTACTCTTCTTAGACTCAGGTTTCCAGCATACGACCATGCTTTCTCCGTTTCTCCCACAGAGTACAGCGGCGGTGCTCTCCTCGGGCTCCTTGATGCTACCACGCTTAAGGAAGGCGTTGCAAATGGGGACCCGTATGGAGAGCTTTGCACGGACAACGGTTTCTCAGCCTTCACCCCACTTATGCTGAATAGAGAAAGCGATTCCGTGGCTGACACCGATCTCCTCATGGCATCATCAACATAAAGCACGTCATCTATTCTTGCCCTGATGTTGAAGGCCATGCTCTCCATCACCCTTGAGTAACTCTCTATAATCGATTGCCCTACATCCTTTAATACCCCAAAAAACTCTATAATCAGGTAACCATCCAATTCATTTCACCACTAAACCACGCTAGTCATTAGTTCTACCTTGTTATACTGAATCTTGTTCATGTCCAGTGTTGTCTGGGGCAGACCCGGGAAACGAATCCTCAGACTCTGCAATACAGCCTCAGCTCTCTGCATAAGGACGTCATTTCTTTCGGTGTCATTTACAAGGCCTTTAACCTTGCCACTCCATGAAGAAAGCTTTAGTTTCGCCTGCTTCTTGTGCCTCCTCCTCCCATTCTTCTGTCTCCAGACGTGCACTGCAGCCTCAATCCTGTTGGCGATCTCAAGAGTCTGATGTTCCGAAGAGAGATCAAGACAGTCTAGGAGACATTCCGGTGAGAACTTGTTTGCAGTTAAGAACTGGTAGATGATCTCTCCAATACATTCCTTCCCGCTCTACGGCAAGTTTAAAGGGGAAAAAAAATGAGAAGCTAATGGAGAAGACATTACAGCTGCGTGATAAAACTTATACTTGAGCTGCATACCTTGGGCAATGTCTCCAAGTAAGGGCCGGGTACCTCCATTTCCGCAAGCACACCACTGTTAATTGCCAAGGCAGCCTTGAGAATCTGGTTAGCAAAGTCGCGGCATTGCTGAAGTTTCTTCCTTGTCTCTTGAGACAAACCGTTTGGGGGGACCTTAGGGCAAGGCAGCCACCACTTGTCCTCCTGCCTAACAGACTGCCTGCCACCACCAGAATCTGGAGAAGTGTAGGAATCCTTTTCGTAATCTCCTAGAACAATCCCGCGATCAGTATACCAGAAGTCAGTGTGGGAGAAGCCGTCAAGCATATCAATGAGCATTGCGTCGAGCTTCCTGAGAGCAGGAAGGTTGGCATAGAGATCAGAACGCGGGCGAGTCTCCATGATCTCATAAGTTCCGCCTCCAGGGAACTGCTGAATGGAGGGAATGAGCTCAACGATAGAATCGGAAACACAGAGTAGCCATTCCAATTCTCGACGCCACATGGCCTTCTTCTGGGGAGGAAGAGGAGCAAGCCTCCAAAGCTCGCCAAACACAGTCGCTGTAATTCCAGTGAAGACTTGTCAAAAAAGCAAGGCTAAGGAAATTAGAAAGGAGGAAGAAGAAAAGGTATACCAGAGAGATTGGTGATGGCATTGGAGATTGCGAGAGCGGTACAAACACCTTTACCTCCTCCTGACATATCTTCTCCCAGAAGTAGCTTAGCAAATCTCTCCTTCATCATCTCAATTTCTATAGAAGAAATCCCTAAATCTTAGCAATACATCCTAAATGACTAGAAGAAAGGAAGGGATGCATTATTTACCGGATAAATCGCTCTCTTGTTTCTCATCCCAAACCACATCTTTCCCGCCGATCACCGGGAGCATAACCGGTGCCGGAAAGTAAAATCCTCTCCCGCCGGCTTGAGGAGATGACGTCATGGAGGTATCGCCATCGAAGCGGAAGCTGCAGGAACTCTCAGACTCGCTAATGTCGGCGCTGGGACTATAGCTTCCGCATCTATCGGAAGAGCCTTCGCCGTCAGAGATACTCCCCATTCTCAGCAAGCACAGATTCAACGGCTCAAAGAATCATCCACATTTGGGCAGAGACAGATAAGGAAGGAAGGACCAGTGGGTGGGTGTGATGATGGTTTACTAATAAAGCAAAGCAAAGCGAAACAGAGAGAGAGATAAACAAAGTGTACCACACTGCTGACGCCGTCTACTGCACCGTTATCTTCTGCCGTTATTGTATGGATGGGCTACCCTACGGGCGTTCTCCTTTGATGAGCATGCGCTCGGTTTATATCCACCGTACGATATTTGTATAGAACCGTTAGGATCTTCTTTAGCAGTTGAGAATCTCTAAGCGGGCCGGTAACGATTAAAAAAAAAGGCTGACATTGTGTGGACCAGAAGCATTCGGATGACACTCCCGTCTTAGAGCATTTCCAATGGAGTATGCTAAAAGGTTCTTAGCACTAAGTTTTAGGAAAAATAATAATTAAATATTAGTAATAGTTAAGTTATTGTTGTCAAAATATCTTAAATAAGAACCAAAACTACATAGGTTGCTTCGGCGGAAAAAAAAAAACAAAACAAAAACATAGGTTGCTTACACTGTTCGCGGAGCCATCGGCCATGCTCTTAGGCCATGTGTCTTCGATTCACCATGCTAGTTCTGGCCTCATTAAAAAGTAATCAAATCTGACGATCTGGATTCGGCTGTATTTTTCAAAAGCCAATCTGAGCCGTTGATTCAATCACTCTCCTCTATTTGTTAATTACTAGTCTAATTTAATGCCTTTGAATTTGGGTTAAATAATCTAAGTCACTTCGATCCGAGGAAAAAGAATTAATATGCCACTGACCACTATAATTCTATGGACTGGAGGTGTTGATTCACACGCATCAGTACTGATCACTAGTATAATCCTTTTAACCATCCAAATAAATGTTTTTTGGAAGATTAAAAGATGTAGAAAACTTGACTTGCTAATGTCTGGGACTGGGAGAAATACAACATCACCTTTTCCTTCCAAGCTTTTCTCTTTGATTATCATGCTTTTATGTCTTTCATTATCATGCTTTTATGTCTTTCATTGTGTCTTTGATTATCATGCTTTTATGACTAATAAAACACTTCCACTGTTTACAAGTGCTGAAAGTAAACAAAGGTAGGTGTTGGTTTCCTCCTTCTTCTCATCAATCATCGTTTTCATACTTGTTGTCACCTCCGGGAAGCTTATCCTTCATCCTCCTCCCCATCCTCCTGTTTTAGGCTTGTTGCTTGTTGACTTTACTTAGCAAGTTGTGAGTACTATAATGGGTTCATGCATGAACAAAACACACGACTTTAGCCTAAGAAGATCTTGTATGCTCATCATCCTCATTTACATGTTTTGGTTGAGAGGTTCTCCGACATATGCAAGAGGCTGGGTTCTCATGGAACTCCCCATCTCCTGGTTTCACTTCATCTGGTTCCCCCATGAAACCCCTCTGGTATCTTATGACCTTGGAAGAGAAATCATCCCATGTCATGTTGTCTCTGTTTGTGAAGAGCTTGTTGAGTTTTTTGGCGTTTGGGCGGATGGTCACTTTGTGTCCCAAATATCTCCTGCATGGAAAAATACATGTATTAGGGCTGAGAGAGAACACTTGAGAGACACGATTAATATATATACCTTCTTCCAGCTAAGATTCTAGCCATGTTGCCGTTGTTGTTGGTGACAAATGCGTCGCTCTCATCACATACCACAAAGTCAAGAGCAGCCATGCGTGATGAGAAGTTGTGGAAAGGAGCCAGTTCTTTCTTAGAGGTCAACGTCTCCTTTGTATGGAGGTTTGGAAAGAGAGCTCTCAAGGGAGCCAGAGCATCATCCCCTCCGTACACCTCTCCAGATGCCACGTACAAGTGAACCTCTCTCCCATAGCCTAAGCCTCTCAACATCAGACCAATCTCCTCTGGCGTCAGGGGACATCTACCGTGTTGCCTCACCTTATCAGGGTTTGCCGCCTGCTCATTTGCAAAACAACACCAGATATATTACTCAACTTTTGTAATCAAATTGTAAACATGCATGCTACTTCTTCTTCTTCTCACATGTAATGTTTTCCACCTCCTTCTCATAGCTCCGAGTTCAAGTCTTTCTTTGTCACCTCCTCCGTAATAGCATCCAGAGAAGGCAAGCATATCAGGTTCGAACCTGGAACGAACAAGCAACATTAATTAGCCTTAGCCAATGGCCGGAGGAAAAAATGATTGCACAAACCTGAGATGAAGGGCAACGAAATGTTTGGCTTTGTTTCTCATCCGGTGGACCAACAATTGTCCCATCCTGTTGATAGATTCTGTATATCTAATCGCATGGTAGTTGACTCTGCACCTTAGCTTCTGGAGCTTTGTATCCAGCTTGTTTGACAGCCTATAATCGAATTTAGAGAGTTGTACAACCTGAAACATGAGAGCATTATTAGGCTGATCATTCATGAAGCTAAACTAATTATAGTTAGTATGTGGCTTGGCATGATGATAACCCACATGCGTTTTGTTGAGGATGGGCAAAACACGCTGCAGGTAGCAAGCAGGTGTGCATTTCCTAGGAACACGCATGGATTGTAGGGCGGATAATTTGGATTGCGGAAGCTCCCTAATGATCCTGACGTCGCTGGAGATATTCGAAATGAACCAATCAACGTCAAAAATCTCCTCAAAGTTGCTGCATGCACCAACAAAAAAAAGGGTCGTGTTAGAAAAGGGTCTACTCAAACAGAGAGGGAAAGCTGGGCAGAACCTGGTGTCCTTCCAGTAGGAGTTCTGGTCCAACTTAGGCACCACCAGAGTCGCGTTTAGGATGTAAGCCGCAACTACAGCATCTATAATCTGCGCTTAGACCCCCCAAAAAAAAATAAAAGACCACTAAAGAGCGTATAACAACGTAACACACAAGGAACGTAACTCACCCCTGTTCGCTGCTGGTTTAGTCCTCCGCTTGTCGCAATTAGTAAATACCGATCCGAGTGCCTCGTCTTATCTGTGACAGCAGCCAAATGTCGAACAATTAATCAATCCTATAGCAAAAGATGATATCAATTATGGTTAATTACGGCTGCTTCTACTTTGAAAGGCCGTGTCAGCGGCATTGCTGCAGCCATAGTAGAAGTTGGACAAGCTAGAGCTCCATAACCAACGATTGGATACTCTGCTATCTTCCTGATCAGGTAACAAAATGAACATTAGGTCCTAAAACTCCGAGAAAAAAATATATATAGAAATTGCGTACGGGTACAAGAAAGGGCGACATTGGATTTGAGTTGAGTTCCACGGCCTCACGGTAGTTCCTCTTTAAAAAAAAAACAGAGAAATGAGGATCAAGTTTTGAACAATGTATGATGATATAGAAATGAATGTGAATTACGTACGCGTATGGGTGACCCATGGCTCAAAGGAGGAGGAGGAGGAGAAAAGAAGGACAGTGAGAAGAGGATGAGGAGAAGACAGCCGGAGACGGCAGAGACCAGTGGAAACAGACGGTGGGGGCGTCGAAGGAGAAGCAGTAGCTGATGGCGGATTCCGGCAATGACCAGTTTTTTCTTGTCGGGTTCAGCAGCGCCATAATCTCTTTTCTTAAACTTCAAAGATGTCATTGCAAGTGATGTAGGAGCTGAGACTACAAAGAATAAGAGGAAAACAAGAGAAATGGGAAGGAGAGTGTGCAGAAGGAGGAAGAAGTAGAGGAAGAAGAAGACGCCATTTCTCGATGACGTTGTTGTTAAGGCAGAGGAGAAGTTGGTTTCAGTTTGGTCGCCGAGAAACACAAAAATCTCTTTAAGCCTGGGAAAAAATCACACCAAAATCTCTTTGAGCTGTTTGATATGATGATGTCCCAATAGATTATTTTGTTTGTTAAATACACTTATCCAAGATTTCTTTCTAAAATAGCCAAATAGTTGGTTAAGTTTAAGAATATGGAAGTTGAATGAGTTTTTAAGAAAGGTTTAAAGAACAATGAGTGAAGTCAAACAAATAAACTAAAATTAGAAAGTTGAACAACTCAAATACATGATGACACCTAAAAGGATAACAATACAAACAGAGGAGAACAAGTCTTTTTATGTTATTGTCAATAATAAACGGTGTAATTAAATGTTTAAGCAAGAAGATGTAGTAATGATGAGAAAAAGGAGCTACTTAGTGGGCCTAAATGGCTAATTATACGGACATAGAGGCCCATAAGAAAAGTCCGACTCCTTCAACGACGGTTAAACCCTGATGGATGATAGATTGATTTCGCTCTCTCCCACTCTCCAGTCTCAACCGCACCGCTCTTCTTCCGCGATACCGTGAGTTCCCTCTCCTCTTCTTCTTAGCTTTTTTTGATCTCTGATTCATGTGATTTCGCTTAGGGCAGTCGATGGATTCCTCTCGGTTAGTCGGTGGCAAGAACGTTTCGGTGCCCTTGGCTCATAGGTTGCCCAAATTGAAAGCACAAGGAAAACCACTTCCAATATGTGCCATGAATGGTCCCAAAAGATGCTGTGCCCTTCACACCAATCCCAAACACTCGACGCTTTCTTTTGTGACTCCTCGGACGACCCGCATTAACCCTCCTCACTCTGGTCTTGACTCTAACAGTTCCCCCGAGAAACTCCCGTAAGGCTGTTGAGGTGTTGCGTTATCCCTTTGTTTCTCCTTTTTTCATCTATCTGCCCGCTTCTTGCCTACGTTCATCTCTTTCCCTTGTAGTGACTCTCCTGTGGATCCTAAACGAGAACTCATTATGCTCTCTCTTCCGGCCATTGCTGGACAAGCAATTGATCCTTTGACGCAGCTCCTCGAGACCGCTTACATTGGAAGGCTCGGTATTTGCTTTGTTCACTCTTTTGCATCTTTGATTACTTTTGTTTTCTTAAGGATTTCCCTTCTTCAGGATCTGTTGAGTTGGGTTCTGCTGCCATTTCCATGTCTATCTTCAATACCATCTCAAAGCTCTTCAACATTCCACTCCTAAGCGTTGCCACTTCTTTTGTCGCTGAAGATATCGCAAAGGTCACCGCAAAGGATTTAGCCTCAGGTAAACGCTTTTAATTGGTTGTTTTCCTCCAAATTTCCCAACCTTATAGATATTTGAATGGGTTTACAGAGGATATTCACAGTGACATACCATCTCAAGGTTTAGCAGAAAGAAAACAGTTATCTTCAGTGTCGACAGCGCTAGTGTTAGCCATCGGAATTGGCATCTTCGAGGCACTGGCTTTGTCTTTGGCATCTGGACCTTTTCTAAGGTTAATGGGTGTACAGTCTGTAAGTTTTGATCATAGCGTTTCGTCTTCTATGTACTGTGTTTCCATGAGAAATCCGTGCTGATGAATGCATGCTTTCTTTCCTGACACCTAGATGTCAGAAATGTTCATCCCTGCGCGACAGTTTCTTGTCCTTAGGGCGCTTGGAGCTCCTGCTTATGTCGTTTCTTTAGCTCTGCAAGGCATTTTCCGTGGATTCAAGGATACAAAAACTCCAGTCTACTGTTTAGGTTAGTATTCTTTTCTGATATTTTTACATTGTCAATAACATTCAATTATTTCTGTAGTTCTCCAATGCCACCTGTTCATTCCTTCCCTGATTACTACAATTCAGGTGTTGGTAATTTTCTCGCTGTGTTTCTATTCCCTCTGTTTATTTACCAGTTCAAGATGGGTGTAGCCGGGGCAGCAATCTCTAGCGTCATCTCTCAGTATGTTTCTGTTCGTGTCCACCTCTCCTCCTTTTTCGTGCTAAACTTCTTTCCTCTGTTTCATAGGTACACAGTTGCCATTTTAATGACTATGCTTTTGAACAAAAGAGTTATACTGCTTCCTCCTAAGATGGGCTCACTAAAGTTCACCGATTACCTAAAATCAGGTATTTAGGCAACAGTCTATCACGTATCAAGTGCTTGCTCTTTATACCAGAAATATGGTAAGAGCCTAAGAGGCTCATATAGCTAATGAAACTTTTAGGCTTCGAGTCATCTATGGGGAACGGAACTTGGATATATTCTTACTTGCAGTCTAACATGCTACTTTTAGATTAGATACAAAATTGCTAAACTATTTTGCGCTTTGGAGCCAAAAGATGTCGCTGATCTAGTCAGCATAGCATGGCGTATGTACTGTATTGATATCTACGTTTTAAACATTAACTTTATCCATAGGGGGATTTGTTCTTGGAAGGACTCTGTCGGTGCTCATGACCATGACTGTTGCCACATCGATGGCGGCTCGTCAAGGGGTTTTCGCAATGGCAGCACATCAAATATGCATGCAAGTGTGGTTGGCGGTATCTCTGCTAACTGATGCACTAGCTTCATCTGGACAGGTATTAGATTCTCAGCTTGGTTTTCATACCTAGAGATTTTGGCTATGACCTTCATGGTCTGTTTGGTATTAAATGGGGACTAAAATCATGGAGACACCTGTGAGAGACGGCATTAAGCCTCATGTCTTGTTGATCAGGCCTTGATCGCGAGTTCTGCGTCCAGAAGAGATTTTGAAGGTGTGAAAGAGGTTACAACCTTTGTTCTGAAGGTCTGAGCTCACTTCCCTTTTCAAATTTCATTTTTTTTACTTCCGTCAAAAGTATGCATTATATTTACCTTGAGGAAGTTAACGACTGTGTGGAAATGCTTCATCATGGTATGTAGATAAGATCTAGGGTCAATTGAAAGAGATATGTTTGCTCGCTTAATCATTAAGGTGCTGCACCAAAGAAGTGGAATTTGAGATCTTGTTGGGGATGCTGATGGATCTCTTATTAGAGAGGGAGATGTAATGTGTGTTCAGTGTTGTACAGATAGGAGCGGTGACAGGGATTGCACTGGCTATTGTGTTGGGGATGTCGTTCAGTTCAATAGCTGGCTTGTTTTCCAAAGATCCTGAAGTTCTGGGGATTGTGAGAAAGGGTGTGCTGGTGAGTGATGTATTTACAGAGTTGGTGGGGTTTGCGCGAGCTTTCTCATTTTACTCACGAAACATGCATTCAGTTTGTAGCAGCAACTCAACCAATCACAGCGCTGGCGTTTATCTTTGATGGACTGCACTATGGCATGTCGGACTTCCCCTACGCAGCTTGCTCGATGGTAAGTAAGAGAGAAAATCTTTGTTGTCCAAAGAAGTCCACATAGGCTGTAAGTGAGCGATTGATGTGTGCGAGTTTCAGATGTTGGTGGGTGGAATATCATCAGTGTTCATGTTGTATGCACCGGGAGGATTGGGGCTAAGTGGAGTGTGGGTGGGGCTGAGTATGTTCATGGGGCTGAGGATGGTGGCTGGATTCGCCAGGTAATGAGTTTTTTTTTGTGTTGGCTATCTTTAGTTAGAAAAGTTGAATAAAAAAGTGTGGTAGAAAGCTCATAAGAGTGTGATTTGATGAATGGAAGATTAATGTGGAGGAAGGGTCCGTGGTGGTTCATGCATACAAGCCACAAGGTACAGCCCTCTTCCTCTTCCTCTTCCTCTTCTTCTTTTTGTCTACACAGCTCTACTCCTGCTGTTAACTATGTTTTCCCATTTTCTTGGCAGCGTCTTGCTTAAAGCTAAGAAGATAATCTTTTGCTTTTACTGGCTACGTAGCATTCTTTGCTTACGTTCTCGGTAATAAAATTATGTCTTCAAGCTAATTAGTTGTGTGAATAAACAGAGGAGCTCAAAAATTTCAGAAGAGAATATCAGACCATTTATCTCTACTCCAGGAAGAAACAAAATCAAAAAATCATTTGCACATTTATACACATTGTTATATCTGTGCATCTCCAAACACTGAGCTGCAGGCATTGGTCTGTCTCCCTGTGAGGATATCCTTGAAATGTTAATCCTTTGTGATCCATCACCGACCCCTCACTTCAAATCCACTGTAAGCTTGATCACTGCTGCTCTTTCTCCCGCTTTCTGAGACAAACCTCAGAGAGAAATACAGAAAAGGAGAAGCTTTCCTGCTTTCATCTTCTTTGTTGGTCAAAACGGCACACATTTCTAACATTAAATACTACAACGTCAAAACCCCACAGAACATGGCGATCCCTCTCAAGCGTCTTCTTTTACAGGCAAACATACGAATTACATTCAGTTTGTGTGTTTCACATCTATGGAGAGATGTGTGGCAAGTCTCAGATTTACTTTACACTGCGGTGCTTTGCCAATTGCACAAGACTACTCCCAGCTTCTTTATTGACTTGATACACAGGTGTAGTATCGTCTGCTAACAATATCCATTGTTGACACTAAGCAAGCATCTAATGGATCTTGTCGTGGGTTCAATATTCTTTTACCATTATTTTTATCTACTCAAGAGAAAGAGATAGGAGAAAGTGATGCAACTGCCGTGTAGATTATGTAATGGATAATGTTTCTCACAAAAGACTAATTATCGCATTTTCATCGAACAAGTAGCAAGCGGGTTTAGTTAAGATTCAAAGGACGGAGAACCAGTATTGTGATAGTCTCTTTCAGAGAGGACTTGTAGACTTGTATGCACTCCTCCAGATCAGCATCACAGGTCAAGAGAACCCACTCTTGATCATCATCCAGATATTTGAGACTCACGTTACTTGTCAAAACATCGTCCATCCCAAACTCTTTTGCTATCTCTCTTCTGAGATCTGTGAGCCGCCAGTGCGGTGGCAGGCTCATCCTCTTCTTTGACTCTCCAAACATAGCCTTCACTTTCATCCCATTCTTTGCTTTCCTTGGAGTTTTAATTGCAGATGGCAATGGGGGAAGGCGCCTCTCCTCCTGCGGGCTGCTTTGCCTAAGCCGCTGCAGATGGCTTAGAGCTGGTTTTTGGTTGCCACCAAGCTGTTGTTCTTCCGAGGAGCAACAACAAGCGCTTGAACCTGACGAGCTCTGGCTCCCAGATGAAGAAGGTGGTGGTGACTTTGGGACAGTTTGTGTTGGATTAAACAAAGGAAAAGAAGAAGATTTAAGTTGAGGGAAGCTTGAGTAGAAGGAGGCAAGATGGAGAGAGCCTTGAACTCCTTCGACAGAATCTATCACCACCTGCAATTTCCGAAGTGAATGTCCCACTTTCTTGATCTTCCTCGATGGCCACCTCAAGATTCCGTGTTGTCTGCAGATCCTCTTTAGTGTTGTCGGACATACTGCAATATATAAACATCATCAATACATCATCATCGTCGCATATACATATATATGTAAGTGTAAGACGCACCACCAATGTTTTTAGCGGCATCCTTGAGGCTGCCAGCAAAGTGTTGCCTGAGAATTTCCAAAGTTATGTCCTTTTCAGCCTTTGTTTTGCGCTTTCTGTTCTCCAGAGAAGAAGAAGAAGAAGAAGAAGGCTCTCTCACTCCTTCACCGAGCGTCAACTCTTGTCTTTGATATTCCCAAGAAACTGGCACTTGTTTGCCCTTGTAATCCGCCATGCGTGGTGGCTCCTCTGCTATGAGTTGTTCTGGTGATGCGCTAAAGTGATCTGCCACTTGTGCAAGTTGGCCGTCTACCATCAGATGTGGTGAGCGCCTTGAGGTTCTGTTTGACTGTGAGTGTCAAGACAGTCTCTGGGGGACAAGGTGGATGGTGTCGTTGCTTCTGGTCAGGGGAGCAGTGTGGAGGTTGTGGGAGAGAGGGTAACCCCGCTTGGTGAAGATGTCCGCATCTGTTGACAAGTACTGTTTCAGACACAAGTCTTGGTACTTTGTGTGAAGGTTGTCGGTGTGGGGCTATGAGGCAGAGGAAGAACTGACCTTGCGAGGATTGAAGTTTCTCAACTGCAGAGAGATGAAAGGCCTGCGAGAGTTGGTTTTTTAAGTGTTAATATTTAAAAGTAACAGATGTTAACCATTGAGGCTCTTCAAAGGTTGCTTACGTCGATCTAAAAAGAATAATAATGCAAAAGACATGGGAGCGAGTCAATGCTGAGCAGTGTTCCAACAGTGCAGTGACAAGAACATCTGCCAAGTAACTTTATATATATACATATGCACATGAAGTAAAGAAGACTCAATCAGACTCACGCTGTTTCCAGAAGGTACCTTGGAAGAGTGGGAGAGAGAGGCTCGAACCAGGTACCTACAGTGGCTACAAGAGGGGAGGCATGATGATGATGCAAGCATGTGTCTGGTTTTTTATTATCAAACGCCATACTTTTTAAATAGTATTAATGTCAACTAAGGAAGCTGCCAAAATGGGATAAGGTAAACGCTAAAACAAGAACCACAATTGCTCAAGAGGTCAAACCCCTTTGTTAATACTATAAGATGTGAGCCGACCTCATCTGAATCTTACTAACCAATGTTCCAGTTTACGAGTATCTTATCTTAGATATAAACAAACCAGAAACACAATCAAAGCTTGTACGTAACAGAGGATAATCCTCTGTTTCGTTGAAGAATCAAAGACAACAACTTGGTCGTCCAAAGCCAGATCAAGAAGATGGATCGAATCTTCTTTTTTTAAGAACCCCACCATATATTCTTTTAACTGTTCAAAAATTTATAATCAAATCACCAATCCGAGTTTAGTGACTCTGTCCGTATCAGCGCACGCACTTGAGTCGATGTTGCTTTGATAGGTAAGCAACAAAAGCTAGCCTAGGGTTAGGGTATCAAGATCTGATTTGTTTAGTAAAATACCCAATCACTGAATCCATAAAAGATTATGTCATATGTCATAATGGAATAGGCACTCATCAACCCTTAGAGCATCCAATGGGGGATGCTAAAGAGTTTTTAGCACAATATCTTAGGAAAAATAATAATATAAAATTATGAATAGTTAAGATATAGGTTGTAAAAAATCTTAATTAAAAACCCAATCTCAATGGGTTGCTTGCACTATTCGCGAGTCCCACCGCCACGTGGCGGTCCGCGATTGGTGCGATTATTTGTTCTTTTTTTTAAATCTTACACACACACAAAAAATAATATAAAATTCAAATTAAGAACCCATTCAAAGGGTTCACCATTGTACATGCTCTTATCTTTTCTTACTTCTCCTAACAACGTTCCAACAATCGTTCTTCATTTACCATCATCCCCTTTGTACTACTGACATATATTTTTTTGTTTAACCATATGTATTGAGAAAGAGACTCTTAAACTTGTTTAATCTAAAACGGAGAAAGTAACAAAAATTTTGTTTTCCGGGAGATACAATAATAAGAAACTATTGTGACCTTTCAAATATGATTATTTTGCCGTTGTATATTTTGCTATATTTTAATAGAAAATAGTTTAAAAAAGAAACCTGAAACCAATGAGAGAAAGGCAGCAGATGGTAAGAGCTTATAAAAAAATCACTATAGTGTGACGACTCTTGAGGATATGGGGAAGCCATAGCTCCTTGTCATATCGATTCTCCACATCCTTAGAAATGGTTAATAATATCGATCATCAAACTCAACCTTAATCATACCATATATTATTATTAGAATCTCAATGGATGAAAAAAAAAATCTCAGTGAGTAATTTTGTGGCATTATTACAAATTAAAGCCTTTCGAATGTTCCCTATATACGAGGAGACGACATCAACCCACTTTCTTTGCATTTCCTTTTTATTCTCTACTATATGATAGTATTATTTCCCAACCTAAGTTCCATGACTTACTCTCCATTCTCAAAATTGAATAACGAATGTCCTTCGCTTCCGATATAGATCTTGTTCGTTTCTTCATTCAACATGTTCATCTAGATGATCCATCTAAATGATGCATCTGAATGATGTTCGTTTTCATTTTTATCCGTTCATTTGAATGATTCATTTGGATAACTCATCTGGATGTTCTGTTCGTTTGCTCATTCAAATGATTCATATGAATGATTATAATAAGAAAAAATTTAAAATACCCTTGTTTTAGGGTAACCATATCTTTGTTAATTTTATTTTAGTTTTTTTAATCACATGAACAAAACATATACTTTTATTTCATGGTGTTTGCAGGAAAAATGCAATTTACAGTTTTGGCTCGGAAATACGATTTCGTGGTTTTTGCAGAAAAATGTGATTCTGCGGTTTTGGCAGGAAGATGTGATTCAACGGTTTTGATGGACAAATGCACTTTTGGCGAAAGTTTACGGTTCTACGGTCTTTGCGGAAAAATATGATTTTGCGGGTTTGGCAGAAAAATATGATTTTGCGGTTTTGGCGGGAAAATACGATATTACGGTTTAGGCGGAAAAAGTGCGATTTTACGCTTTTGACGAAAAAATGTGATTTTACAGTTTTAGCGAAAAAATACGATATTACGGGAATGTACGGCTTTGCAGTTTCAGCAGAAAAATATGATAGGGGTGTTTTAGTCATTTATGTTTTTGGATGGATCATCTCCATTTAGATGATCTGATTAGGATTATCAAAATTTGTATGTGTTTTATAAAACCATTCAGATGATCCATTGGGATAATATTTATACCTTTAAACGAACAACAAAACACGGGTTCATCCAGATGAATCATCCGAATGAGAAAACGAACAAGCCCATATATGTAGAAGTGTGCCCTAACTAGTCAGTTACCATTAAAAAAAAATTTCGCCGAAAAAACTCATTTCATTAAACTGGTAACGAACTTTTCGCTAGAAAAGACGATTAGAAACAACACCGCTTAGTCTTGTTTTTTTGGCAAAAATATCGGCGACAACAATACAAGAACGAGAAATATGGAAGTTGTTAAAAGATAGGAACGAGTTTTTGAGCCTTGCGAAATCATTCAACTCGATAACAAAAGATGGCCAATCCGAGGGAGTTGCGACCAATGATGTCAATTGCAGGCAATTCGTAGCAAAATCAATATTTGTTGTTGCTGATGAGCTCAAAACCTCCATTACCCACAAAAGAGCTTTCAGTTCTGTATGTAAAGGAGAAGTAATGCGAATACTCGTAGACTCATTTCTCAGGGGGATATCGTTTTCTGCTAGGATCAACCTGATACCACAACATGTGTCGGATGCGCTCTAAGAGCCATTTATGAAGCATACTAAACTCGGGGGTGAAGGGGATGAGTTTATGCGGGGGAATCGAGGAAGATCTCTCTACTTGCATCGCTGACTCTTCCGGGGAGTTAGCATTTATCCATGCATTTGCTTCTTGGAAGGCATGAGAAACTATGTCATGTGGATCTTCTCTCTCGCCTCTAAATATAACTCTGTTTCTTGTCTTCCAAATAAACCAAAGAAGCCAAGGGAAGATAATCAATGAATCGTCATTTGCCCCTATTTTCTTGGCCTTCTAGTATAAGTAGTCAAAATTACTGTATATTAAAGTCCGAGGAAATAGGGTAGGGGCTGATGTGATTGAAGCTAAAGTCTAGATTTGACGAGCCATGAACATTCAAATAAAACATGATTGATAGTTTTTTCCTCCGCACCGCAAATGGGGCACATTGCCTCGTCGCCTATGTGTCGATAAACAAATTTTGACAGGTGGCCATACATCCTGTTAAGCATTGTCACACAAAATGTTTGAGTTTTCGTGTGGTTTTAAGATTTCATGTTTGTGCCACCAGTGCATCCACTGAAAGTCCTTAAAAAAAAGAAATCAGTTAGCTATCATAAAATTGTGAAACGAACTCTACATACTTTGATCCCACTTTCCCATACCCTGCCATATTGTGCATTCCAAAAACAATATCCAAGAAGAAAAGTAGTGAATTTAATTGGTATTAGTACGTGCGCAAAAGAAAAAAAGGATTTAGTCTAAGGAAAGTGAATATTTTCTCCACTTAATTATCGATGATGATAGAATACAAACCATTGCATGCTAGTTGAGTATAGCGGGTGAACGGCGCAAGTGGACCAACTGGTTTAACACCTGTGCTGCCAAGTCTCACCACCTGGATTCGAACCCAGATTGTCTCCTATTGAGAGAAACTACAATGACCACTAGACTATGATGACAAAAAAAAGTTGAGTATAGCGGCTATCTAATATTTATTATTATGTTTCGTTTAACTCGCATTTCCGTGCGATGCACAAAAGCAGCATTTAACAAACAACTGATTATATCTAAGAGTACCCGCATTGAGAGTTCAATGCGGGGTTCACATACAAATTAAGAAAAAAACACAAAATCCGAGGAACTCGAGTTCTTCCGAGTGAACCCGAATCATAAAGGGTTCGCCACGTGACGACATCCCATTGATCCAATTTTATTTTATTTTATTTTTTTTTTAAAACGAAAAAAAAAAATTTTAAAAATCAATTTTTTTTTTTGGTGAATCCCATGAGTTCACCAATGCAGATGCTATAATAGTCTATTAGTTGTGGAATTAGAGGGGCCCGGGTGAGTAACGTGAGTTGAAGTTGAAGAGCTCAATAATAATAATGGATCTGTCCGAATCTTTAGCCGGATGACATCAGCAACCTGTCGGAATCTCACTTTTGTAATTTCTCCAATAATACATATGGCCATCAGCAATCTTTTTTATACTTCTCCCCTCCCTTTTTTTTAATATATGATGTTTTACTATCAGACGCACATATTAAAAATTTATATAGATGTCTTTATTTTTATCTTTTATCTAAAAAAATTAACCAGTATAAAACTATAATACGAAATACAAATGATCACAAAACACAAATATATATAATCTTTTACATTGAAAGTTAAAAACATCATCTAATATAAAACAATATTTTTTCCTAAAACATTAATTATTAAAAAAAACTTAAAGAGCACTGTTAAATTGTAGGATTGATTAATAAGACTGTTTAATTGTAGAATTGATTAATAAGGCTCTGACTGAATAACCCACTTAACGTAACTAAATGGGATGAAAAAAGTTTTTGCTCTATGTTCTCACCAATCATGAAGGAATACATGGAAAAGTATTTTAGATGAAAAATGAATAAGACAAAATTTAATGGCGTTAATTTTTCCTCTTACCTTAATGTTTAGGTTGATTTTCCTTTTATCTTTTCCACCTACGTTTTTCTATCTTTTTACTCTTAACTTATTGTCAGTCACACCCTAAGTCTAACCAAAATTAGAGAGAATCTTATGATAAAATTCTCCAACAGTCAGTGGTGGGAGCATCTCCAACATTTATTAGAGAGAACCAGTATGATAAAATTACACTTTCCAGGTAATGAATAATGAACATATCTACTCTTGATGGCATCACAACCAATTCTCACTTTGCGCGAATGTGGCTCCTTCTGGTGGCTTTTGCGTTCATCCGCATTTGTTTTTGGTTTCTGAAAAACTAAATCCAACATGATACTGATCAATATAAAAGCATAAGATGAATCAAGACTGTCTAAAGTTTAAGTGAATAGAGCTTCCAGACCGAGAAGAAGCATTTAGAAAACTATTGGAAGATCACATACACAAGTATGAAAGGCAATTAGGGTGCAGCCGTTCGCCCAGTCTCTTAAAATTCTCCGTCATTTGAAGTAGATTTTAGAGAATTCAGAGACTTTCCTAGCACGTTTAAAGCTGCAACACGCTGCATCTCCCTAGCTGCACCATAGTATATACTTGAGGTCAGATGGTTCCCCAGCTAACTCTACATACAATCCAAACCTAAAAAAGGCTGCAGAAGCAATAGAAAATAACTAGTCCAGAGCAAGAGTGCTCATACGCTACAGTTTGGTGTAGGTATCATTATCTTTGAGTAAAGCAGAATGACTCACTCTATGGCCAAGTACAGCATATATATATTGATTGAAAAGGGAGTGAGGATGAGTACCTTCCTCTAAAGAGAATTGAATAGACCTCTTTTCCAACTCAACAGCATGGTTGCTAAGCTGGGCGGAGGAAAGTGACCAAAGCACTAATTACAGTAGAAGCAAGTCAGAAGTTGTTGAAGAGTCCGTCCCATATAATAAAAAAGAAGAAGGGCGGGTGGATTACTTACTCTGAAGATGATGGGTCTGATCAGAATCATCATCAAGCTTGTTTAAAAGCATCTGAAGATTATGGTAACGCTCTTCCCAGCTCATAGGTCCCTGCGGGGCTGTGCTTGGTTCCTTAGGCTGATTTCTGGCAATGTCAACCACCTCAGGTCTTCTGCGAACATACACAAGTCGACCATTAGAGGATGTGGGAACATTCTTTTCTCCAGATTCCAGCTTGGATATGCCGCCATCCTTCGATGAGTGGGGATCGGAATCCATTTTTAGGACAAAGGTTGGAGGAGGAATCTGAGATCTCGACCGATGAACGAACCGACAGAAATATGGATCCATTTGGGCCATTCTATCGATCCGTTTCGGCCCATTCTATTGATTCATGGGTCAATCTTTCACGTTGAATGAAAAAACCAACAACCAATTATAAGAAGCCGTTTCGAAACTCCAAGAAAGCCAGTCAGTCGAATGATGTTCAACAAAGAACACACCCAACAATACAAAACAAAATAATTTGATCACATCACCGTTATGGAAAGACTTGTCCCCAAAACTTTCACATATCTATATATATATATATAAACAATGTGTGTGTATCTCTATTACAAAACACAAATCAGAGACACGGAGCTGATGCTTTTGTTTCTTTATTGGTTTCAACCAGAATACAGATACAATCACAAACAAGACACTCATTACACCATATTCCCAGTTACATGCTGGCACACTTCACACTTATTGGACACAATTGGGGAGAAACTCTCCAAGGAAAGGAGAAGGCTTAAACTTTGACCGAGAAGATCTCACTAAGTGAACTCCAAGTTCCCGACACAGCAAGAACCACACCCAGTCCCACAATCGCTGTGTCCAAACTCCATTGCTTCCACCCCATCTCTTCCTTGAACACCAACAAATGAAACAGAGCAGGCAACACAAACCCTAACACACAGCAAGTGCTGCTGCCCACCAAGGACAAAAAATCTGTAAAGTTTGGCACAAAGAGAGCCACCAGTGTCACTGCCAAGACGAGCAGCCACCTGAGCCACACAGAGTACATCCCGCGTGAGAGACGCCTCTCCACTATCTCAAACACCGGATTCATCATCAAGGGAAATGTGAAGAAGAGGTTTATGCACAGTCCAAGCTGAACAATAGTGCTGATAAGTCCTGCCCCCAAGTTTGCCGTGATTATGTCCATGGTGTCTTCACCAAAAGCCAGGTAACCTAAGAAACCAAATGCTATGTAAATCAATGAGATGAATCCCATGCCAAGAGCCAACACCTTGCCAAACTTTTCCTTGTCCTTCATCTCCGATTCAAGAGGCAAGACCATTCCAACCCCTTCGAAGGAATAGACGGCCACACCCATCCCATAAAAGAAGAGCGACATACCACCAAAGGCAACCACGTCAGGTCTTTGCTTTACTATAATCATGGCATCCTCTACAATCACCACGGCCATAGCGCCAAGGTCAACGATGTCGGCAAATATGCTCAGAGGAGCCAAGTGAGTGAGCGTCTTAATCGAATTCAAACCAAGCTGAAACGGAAAGCATCCCCATATGTAGAGACTCTTAGAGGACACCCCCAAGAATTCAGATCCCAGCCTTGTAATTTGATGCCTCAGGCTCGTTGGCGATTCGGGGTCGAATAGATTAGCTAGAGTAGTGCCGATGAAAATAAGGTATCCGACACAAAACCCAGCCTGAGACAAAATTATAAACAAGTCAACGACGAACCTCCCGAGGGAACCGCATACGGCAAATCCAAGGTCCCCAAAAGATCCGATCTTGGATAAACCGCCATTCAAAGCATCGAGCTTGCGGCGGGTATGAACGAGAAGCATCATGCAGTGATGGGTCAAAACAGAGACGGAGACGAGAAGGAGCACGCCCATGAGCCACCCGGTTCGCTTGAAGGCGTAAGGAAGACCTAGAACCCCAGCGCCCACGACTGCTATGAAGACATTGGCAAAGGTCTTGAACTGGCTTGAAAGCGGAGGACCCTTCCCGAGAAGAGGCGTGTCCTCTCTGGCCGGTGGTGGTATTTTAAGGGTATATGAGGAGGAGCTACCTTCGTTTTCAAACCCCATCTGGTTTTTGATCGATGCACAGATGGAACAATCGGTGACGAAACCAACGAAAAGGTGTCCGTGTCGACAAGATCCAGAAAAATGAATGAACGAATCTGGAATCGAAGAAGATAGCAGATTTGAGATGGACGACAGAGAGATAGACGAAGACGAGCGATGAATTAAAAAAAAGGTAGAAGAAGACGAGCCGAAGATAATTGCGTGTACTAGTTGTTGGTTGGAGGGGAAGTCAAAACCGTTCATCATAATTACGAACGACAACGTTTCGATGCAATGAGACCGATTTTTCTTTTTGTCCTCCAACATTTCATTTGTGATAATCCATTCTTTTTTCCATCTAAAAGATTTATTATCATAACGAATGAGTACAAACAATAGAAATTAAGACGGTAAAGGACTATGATTTTCCGAAATCATGCGAGTCTATAGAACATATTTCTGGAGCCACTGAACAAAGATAACCGTTATGAAATCATACAAGCAATAAATCTAGTTGGTGAACAAAACAGATCTAATAGCATGAAACTCATAAAAAAACCAAACGAATATGATTGGAGGAGTAATAGAGCTGAGCTTCACGAACCGAAATAGAGAGGGTAAAAGACACAATCGGACCTCGTTATATTGCTCCTCAGATGAAGGAGCCACGAGAACACCAACGCCAAATACCCGGACCGAAGAAGATAATGCTACTACTAGCACCAACGAACATAAGCAACAACCAAAGGCAAGTAGCTCTAAACATTGTTTTACAGAGGAACCGAAAACACCTTGCAAACTCGTTGCTCCTAACTTGTAGGCCGAGAAAAAGTTTAGCATAAATTAATATAAATGTAGAATGTGGTTAAAATTTTAAATAAGACTAAAGAGTATAAACTTCAATATATAGATCATTTACCAAAAAACTTTATTTTCGTAGGGGTTAACACACCGATTCTGAGAAAAATTAAAAAAATATGAAAATCTTGTTTTAATGCATAGTTGCATCATTCACTGACATAAGATAATGGTCAAAGAGGTTTGGAACCTTTGTTGTTTCCTGTTTCTCTAGATATTAAAGATTTTATAGTGGTTAGTCATCTTGTATATGCTGTATATGAAGTTTTAATAAATTAATAATTAAAAATATAGCAACGATGCCCATGCACCATGAAGGAAAGTTAAGCATGCATTCATATAAATGTAGAATGTGGTTAGAATTCTTTAAACAACACTAAAGAGTATAAACTTCAGTATATAGAGCATTTACCAAAAAACTCTATATTTTCGTAGGGGTTAACCCATCGATTTTGAGAAAAATTCAAAAAATATGACAATATTGTTTTAATGCATATTTGCATCATTCATTGACATAGGATGATGGTCAAAGAGGTTTGAAACCTTTGTTGTCTCCGTTTCTCTATATATTAGAGATTTTATAGTGGTTAGTCCACTTGTGTAGGCTGTATATGAAGTTTTAATAAATTAATAGTTAAAAAATAGATATGAATGTATACATTAATATAAATGTAAAATGTGGTTAGAAATTTTAAAACAACACTAGAGAGTATAAACTTCAGTATATAGAGCATTTACCAAAAAACTCTATTTTCGTAGGGGTTAGTTTTTTTTCTTGTCATCGTAGCCTAGTGGCAAATAGTTCCTCTCACTAGAGGCAGGTGCAGGGTTCGAACCCTGGTTTCGTGAGACGGATGCAGAGGTGGTGCAACCACTGACCCACTTGCTCCTCTCTCGTAGGGGTTAGTTAAGTCACTGATTTTGAGAAAAAATAAAAAAAAATGACAATCTTATTTTAATGAATAGTTGCATCATTCACTTACATAGCATGATGGTCAAAGAAGTTTGGAACCTTTGTTATCTCCGTTTCTCTAGATAATAGAGATTTTATAGCTTTTAGTCCACTTATTT
>OVAN01002740.1:0-31913 GCA_900406275.1 Anastatica hierochuntica
ATTCATGTATTCTAAACTTTCTTTCAAGGTACATGGGCATCGTTTCTATTTCTTAGCAATTAATTTCTTAAAACTTCATATACGGCCTAAATAAGTGGAGCAGCCGATATAAAATCTCTATTATCTAAAGAAACGGAGACAACAAATGTTCCAAACCTCTTTGACCATCATCCTATGTCAATGAATGATGTAACTATGCATTAAAACAAGATTTTCATATTTTTTATATTTTTCTCAAAATCAGTGGGTTAACCTCACGAGAATATAGAGTTTTTTAGTAAATGCTCTATAAGCTGAAGTTTATACTCATTGGTATTTTTTATAAATTTCTAACCACATTCTACATATATATTAATGTATTCTAAAATTTCTTTCAAGGTACATGGGCATCGTTTCTATTTTTTATCAATTAATTTCTTAAAACTTTACATACGACCTAAATAATTGGAGTAACCGATATAAAATCTCGATTATCTAATGAAATGGAGACAAAAAATGTTCCAAAACCTCTTTTACCACCATCCTTTGTCAATGAATGATGCAACTATGCATTAAAACAAGATTGTCATATTTTTTGAATTTTTCTCAAAATCAGTGGGTTAACCCCTATGAAAATATAGAGTTTTTTTGGTAATTGCTCTATAAACTGAAGTTTATACAAATACATTAATATATTCTAAACTTTCTTTCATTGTACAAGGGCATCGTTTCTATT
Source organism: Anastatica hierochuntica (assembly GCA_900406275.1). Classification (NCBI taxonomy): domain Eukaryota; kingdom Viridiplantae; phylum Streptophyta; class Magnoliopsida; order Brassicales; family Brassicaceae; genus Anastatica; species Anastatica hierochuntica. The sequence goes on from OVAN01002740.1 coordinate 716, forward strand.
TTTTATCAATCAATTTCTTAAAACTTCATATACGGCTTAAATAAGTGGACTAACCGCTAGTCGAAAAAAAAGTGGACTAACCGCTATAAAATCTCTATTATCTATAGAAACGGAGACAACAAAGATTCCAAACCTCTTTGAACATTATCCTATGTAAGTGAACAATGAAAATATGCATTAAAATAAGATTTTCATTTTTTTGAATTTTTCTCAAAATCAATGGGTTAACCCCTACGAAAATAGAGTTTTTTAGTAAACGCTTTATAAACTGAAGTTTTTACTCATTAGTGTTTTTTTTAATTTCAACCCACATTCTACATATATATTAATGTATTCTAAACTTTCTTTCAAGGTACATGGACATCGTTTCTTTTTTATCAATTAATTTCTTAAAAACTTCATATACGGCTTAAATAAGTGGAGTAACCGATATAAAATCTCTATTATCTAAAGAAACGGAGACAACAAATGTTCCAAACCTCTTTGACTGTCATCCTATGTAAATGAATAATGCAACTATGCATTAAAACCAGATTGTCATATTTTTTTGAATTTTTCTCAAAATCAGTGGGTTAACACCTACGAAAATTGAGTTTTTTAGTAAATGCTCTATAAACTGAAGTTTATACTCATTGGTGATTTTTTATAAATTTATAACCACATTCTACATATATATTAATGTATTCTAAACTTTCTTTCAAGGTACATAGGCATCGTTTCTATTTTTTATCAATTAATTTCTCAAAATTTCATATACGGTCTAAATAAGTGGAGTAACCGATATAAAAATCTCTATTATCTAAAGAAACGGAGACAAAAAATGTTCCAAACCTCTTTGACTATCATCCGATGTTAGTGAACGATGCANGTCCTATGTCAATGAATGATTCAACTCTGCATTAAAACAAGTTTGTCATATTTTTTGAATTTTTCTCAAAATCAGTGGGTTAACCCCTATGAAAATATAGAGGTTTTTGGTAATTGATGCATAAACTGAAGTTTATACTATTTACTGTTTTTAAAAAAATTTCTTATCTCATTCTACATATACATTAATATATTCTAAACTTTCTTTCATTGTATAAGGGTATCGTTTCTATTTTTTATCAATTATTTTCTTAAAACTTCATATACGGTCTAAATAAGTGGAGTAACCGATATAAAATCTCTATTATCTAAAGAAACGGAGACAAAAAAATGTTCCAAACCTCTTTGACTGTCATCCTATAACAATTAATGATGCAACTATACATTAAAACAAGATTGTCATATTTTTTGAATTTTTCTCAAAATCAGTGGGTTAACACCTACGAAAATATAGAGTTTTTTAGTAAATACTCTACAAACTGAAGTTTATACTCATTAGTTTTTTTTATAAATTTATAACCACATTCTACATATATATTAATGTATTCTAAATTTTATTTCAAGGTACATGGGCATCGTTTCTTTTTTTATCAATTAATTTCTTAAAAACTTCATATACGGCTTAAATAAGTGGAGTAATCGATATAAAATCTCTATTATCTAAAGAAACGGAGACAACAAATGTTCCAAACCTCTTGGACTGTCATACTCTGTCAATGAATAATGCAACTATGCATTAAAACAAGATTGTCATATTTTTTTTGAATTTTTCTCAAAATTAGTGGGTTAACACCAACGAAAATAGAGTTTATTAGTAAATGCTTTATAAACTGAAGTTTATACTTATTGGTGTTTTTTTATAAATTTATAACCACATTTTACATATATATTAATGTATTCTAAACTTTCTTTCAAGGTACATAGGCATCGTTTCTATTTTTTATCAATTAATTTCTTAAAATTTCATATACGGCCTTAATAAGTGGAGTAACCGATATAAAATCTCTATTATCTAAAGAAACGGAGACAACAAATGTTCCAAACCTCTTTGACCATTACCCTATGTCAATGAATGATTCAACTCTGCATTAAAACAAGATAGTCATATTTTTTTAATTTTTCTCAAAATCAGTGAGTTAACACTTATGAAAATTTAGAGTTTTTCAGTAAATGCTCTATAAACTGAAGTTTATACTCATTAGTGTTTTTTATAAATTTCTAACACATTCTACATATATAGTAATATATTCTAAACTTTCTTTCAAGGTACATGGGAATCGTTTCTTTTTTTTATCAATTAATTTCTTAAAACTTCACATACGGCTTAAATAAGTGGAGTAACCGATATAAAATCTCTATTATCTAAAGAAACGAAGACAACAAATGTTTCAAAGCTCATTGATCATCATCCTATGTCAATGAATGATGCAACTATGCATTAAAACAAGATTGTCATATTTTTTGAAATTTTCTCAAAATCATTGGGTTAACACCTATAAAAATATAAAGTTTTTCAGTAAATACTCTATAAACTGAAGTTTATACTCCTTAGTTTTTTTTAACAAATTTATAACCACATTCTACATATATATTAATGTATTCTAAACTTTCTTTCAAGGTACATGGGCATCGTTTCTATTTTTTATCAATTAATTTCTTAAAATTTCATATACGGCCTTAATAAGTGGAGTAACCGATATAAAATCTCTATTATCTAAAGAAACGGAGACGACAAATGTTAGAAACATCTTTGACCATCATCCTATGTCAATGAATTATGCAACTATGCATTAAAACAAGATTGTCATATTTTTTGAAATTTTCTCAAAATCAGTGCGTTAATCCCTACGAAAATAGAGTTTTTTAGTAAATTCTCTATAAACTGAAGTTTTAACTCATTGGTATTTTTTATAAATTTCTAACCACATTTTAGATACATATTAATGTATTCTAAACTTTATTTCAAGGTACATGGGTATCGTTTCTATTTTTTATCAATTAATTTCTTAAAACTTCATATACGGCCTAAATAAGTGGAGTAACCGATATAAAATCTCTATTATCTAAAGAAACGGAGATAACTAATGTTCCAAACCTCTTTGACCATCATCCTATGTCAATGAATGATGCAACTATGCATTAAAAAAAGATTGTCATATTTTTTAAGTTTTTCTCAAAATCAGTGGGTTAACACCTACGAAAATATAGAGTTTTTCAGTAAATGCTCTATAAACTGAAGTTTATACTCATTAGTGTTTTTTTATAAATTTCTAAGCACATTCTACATATATAGTAATGTATTCTAAACTTTCTTTCAAGGTACATGGGCATGGTTTCTTTTTTTTATCAATTAATTTCTTAAAACTTCATATACATATTTCTTTGTTATATTTTTATTTTTTGTCAATATTAATATGAAATTTTTAAACAATCTTTCTATTTTTCGTTTTATGTTATACAGTTAACAATTTTTAACTTTTATTTTATAATGTTTTCAACTATTCTGTAATTAGCAATTTCTTAACATTTTATGTTGTTGCATTTAATTATATAATGTGTAATTATGCAATGCATCTGTTTAATTACCATTCTCCATAATTTTTCACTTAACAACTGTTAAATTGTGTAATTATGTAATACACTCTCAAGTTAACCCAATATAATTAGTAGACAATGTCATTATTAAGTATTATTTCTATATAAGTAAATTGAAAATTAAATTAAATTTGTTTTGTAAGATTTTTGAAAACAGTTGATTTTTGTTTAACATTTGATTTTGTAAGCTTTGGTTGACTAGCCATCCCAGCCACATTAATTAAGTTTATAGCACCTAAAAAAAGCATATTGTTTCCAAAGTTTTGTGACGATTTTACCATTTTCATTTCATAGACATGTTGCAACAAATAGACGGTCTATTTGTTGCTTAACATCGCTTTCTCTTCTTTCAATTTTTTTGTTTAGATCGCTCCTTCTCAAAACTTTGTGTTGTGATACTTTTAACATTACTAAATAAAACTGTAAACCCCAATCACATTTCCTTGATGTTTGGTTATTTGTGAAATTAATAGACGTGCGGAAATAGACAGTCTATTTAAAAATAGTCTATTGCCGTACTTTTTGTACTATCTTATATGGAAGTTAAATTTTTGTAATAAATAGACATATTATATAAAAATAAACTGTCTACTTAAACAGTATACAATTCCTTACACGTTACAACATTTTTCATGTATTTGCAAAATATATATCCATTTCGAAAAATTCAAAACACGTTAAAATGAGAAAAAATCTGCTTTTTCGTCTATTTACATTTTCGTTTGGATATATGTATATCCGTTTAAAAAGAAAGATTTATTATTTTGTTAATTCTTCTTTTTCTTTCTTGATTCTTTCAATGTTTCTCATTTGTCATTGATGAGTCCTTCTTCAAGACCAAGTCCGAGAGTAGTAGTAGTAATGTAATACTTTCTCACACCGCGTGAGAAATGTTCTTCATACTTCCCAAATCTCTCTTCTTCCCTTTAATAAATCTCTGAAATTTTCCCGCATTTTGTCTCTCTTTTCCTCTCGATTTTCTCCAAACGTACAAGCTACTCCTTCTTCTCCTTCTTCTTCTTCTTCCAAAAACTCAAAAGTCAAATCCTAAACCTTTACAAAAACCCAAATCTTGTCTGTTTCAGAACAAATCTCTGCATTTTCATTACCAAAAAACTCATCTGTAAAACAGGTAACTACTTCTCTGTTCTTCAACTCTCGTTTCACTGTTTTCCTGCAAAATTTTCACTTAAAGTTTTCTCCTTTCTCTCTATCTCTTCGATTTCGGTTCCAATTCTAGATTTCTCCGTAAGATTCGTTCGAAATTTGATTCCTTTAAGCTATAAATCAAAAACCCATTTCGATTTTTGCATTACTTCTCTAATCCTCTGTTTCAAGCTCAAGATATAGTTTAGTTCTTGATCTCTGTTTATGTCTAATTCATAGTTCTTGATTCTCTTAAAGTTTTCTCTTTTCTCTCTCTATCTTCAATGTCGTTTCTGATTTCAGATTGCTCCGCAAGATTCATTAGAAATTTGATTCCTTTAAGCTTTAAATCAAATACCCATTTCGATTTTTGCATTACTTCTCTTCCTCTGTTTCAAGCTCAAGAACTATGGTTATGTCTGATTAGGTCAATAAAGAGAATGAACAAGAAGAAAGGTGAATCTGGTTCTTCTTCACCTGTACAGATCAAGATAAACTCAGCTTACACAGAGCATTTAACTTCTTACGAAACAGCTTGTAGTGAAGATCCAAAGCTTAAGTCTTTTGACTCAACGCTTCACGAAAGAACTAATCGAGTTATCAACAAGCTTCAATCAGGAGTTGAGATTAAATCTTTGTCGTTTGATTCACTTAAAGAAGTAACACAATGCTTATTAGATATGAATCAAGATGTTGTTAAGGTTATATTACAGGACAAAGAAGATATATGGAACAATCAAGATTTGTTTGCTCTTGTGAATATGTATTTCGTTAGCACGGCTAAGACTATGGAGTTTTGTTCTGAGCTCGAGAAATGTCTTAACCGCGCTAGGAGAAGCCAAGTTATTATTCAGTTTGCGGTTAAGCAGTTTGAGGAAGAAGTGGCGGTTTTGCCTGTAAATGAGAACAGAAAGTATGCGAAAACGCTTGAGGAGCTTAAGAGGTTTAAATTAGCGGGTGATCCATTTACGAAAGAGTTTTTCGCTCTTTTCGATTTGGTTCATAAACATCAGGTTATGATGCTTGAGGAGCTTCATAAACTAAAGAGAAAACTCGATAAGAGACTCGGGAATATCAAAACATGGAGAAGAGTATCCAACATGGTGTTTGTGACTGCGTTTATCTCTGTCCTTATCTTCTCTGTGGTTGCAGCCGCGGTGGCTGCACCGCCCGTTTTGGCAGCTATAGCCGGTGCATTGTCTGTCCCGGTGGGATCTCTAGGGAAATGGTGCAACGCTCTGTGGACTAAATACGAGAAAGTGGTTAAAGGGCAGAAGGAGATTATTACCTCGATTAAAATCGGGACTTTCATATCGGTTAAGGAGATGGATACTATAAGCGTTTTAGTTCGTAAAGTAGAAGTTGAAATCGAGTCTTTATTGAAGAAAGCTGAGTTTGTTGTCACAGAGGAGATAGCGGTTAAGCTTGCTATAGATGAGATCAAGAAGAAGCTTGATGTGTTTACTGAAACCATTGAAGAACTTGGGAAACACGCGGATAAGTATTGTAGCGATGTAACAAAGGCGAGAACCGTGATTCTACAAAGGATAATTCGATATCCGACTAGTTCAACGAGTGAAGAAGCTACTTGGTAAGATCCATATGCTTTGGTAACTTTGAAAAACTAAACTTAACTTGCATCATTGTTTGAAGAATTGTGAATATCTCATACTTATGATTCATCATTTTGATTTATGTATTGTTTTGATTTGATTCGCAGGAGGGAAATGATGAAGTGAGAATTTGATTTTTTTGGTGTTTTGGTTTGAAGATTGTTCAATGTTTGGTTTGTGTTCTTTAGCACAAAGTATTTTATGAAAGAGCTAAAGATATCTTACTTAATGTTATTGTTAGTTGTTGTGAGGTAAACTTTGCTCAATACATTATATTAAAAAGAGATATTTGTATTTTATTCGAATTATTTTGACTTTTTATATAAAGGAAAAAAAGACTAATACAAAAAAAAATCTTCATAAAAGAAAAACTAAGGATGGGCGTCTTGATTACGGTCTCGGTTCGGTTTGGATCCCAAATTCCAGCCATTTAGGATCTACTCGAGTTTTTGAAAATTCTGTTTTGGGTTCGGTTTCAGATGTTTTCGGATTCGGTTCGAGTTTTTTCGGTATTTTTCATTTTTCGGATTTTTTGGATATTTCAGGTTTTGGGTTTGAGTTCGGTTCGGATTTTTAGATTTTTCGGGTTCCAGATTTGGGTCTGGATTCGATTCGGGACTTTTAGATTTTTAAGGTTGTTCGGATTTGGGTTTTACATAACACACGAAATACCTGCAACGGGAACCCAATCGGATTTTTTTATGTTAGTTCGGGTTTGAATTCTGACTTTTAAGATCGAATTCGATTCGGATTTTCGGGTTAGGATAAAATGCACTGCCCTATTAAAAAACCTTTAGAAACTTTTTATCCCTTTTAAAATGATAAAATGTTTAATTAATTGATAATATTTTGTCAATCAACCAATTCTTAATCTTTGTTGGTAATGATTTGTGTTCTTTTTGGTCAAGTGGATATTTGTGTTAGTATTTTTTATAGGTTTGTTGGTTTTTAAAACCTTACAATAGAGATGTGGAATATAGACCAATGGCCTATAACATTAATATAAAGATATTTTTAAAGTTTAATAGGATATAGTGGAACTCTTATTTTTAATTATAACATGCGTTTTACACATATAATAATTTATCAAAGTTCAATACAAGTGCCATTAGATTTATTGGAATAGTGCCACCTACTCATCTCTTCACCTTCTTGTTTAATAATTTATATCAACTTCATATCCTGCAAGAAGAGAAAAATAAACTTAATTGTTAATTTGTTTAAGTATATCTAAATTTCTAATCCATTAGGACAAAACCATATTTGTATGTTTTTGTCCCCAGCTTCGTTAGGTACCCTAGGGCTGGATATTTTACTTGAAATACGAATTTAAACTCGTTCTGAAATATTCAGACTGTCCCCGATCCCGAACCAAGAAAATATTCGAACGGATCTTGATTTTAAGTATCTGAAATATCCAATGAAATACTCCAAAATACCCGTTAAATACCCGAAATTCGATAAAAACTCGAACAATCTGAAAAAAAAAACTCAAAATACCCGAAATAGCCTGAAATACTGAATGTCCGACCCGAAATTGCCCAACTCGCGTCTATCCTAACCGAATCCGAACCGAAAAGTAAAAATACCAGAACGGATATTGTAAGGCAGGACTTCGGGATCCGAACCCGACCCGAATCCGGTAGGATACTCGAACGCCCAATCCTATACCCATGAAATAGACTTTAGAGTGTAACTTGGAGGAGGTGGTTAACACCCAGATCCGGTTAGGAGTTAACCAACCCAAGAATCGGTTAGAAGGCCAATATGCGGACGGGCCGTCAGAGCCCACCTAGAAATATGCGGCCCAAATCAAAAGAGAAAAGAAAAGGCCCATAAAGTTTAAAGCCAAAAGAGATTAAAACGGAAGAATCAGCATTAATGAGAGGAGTAAATGTGCAATAACTCGGGAGTTACAAGAGTTGGGAGAGTATAAAAGAAGAAGTGGGAGCTTGAAGAAAAGTGGCCGATTTTTCTCTCTAGAAACTGAGCTTGAAACTTTTGTAAAACTTATTTCTTTTGGCAATTCAATAAGATACCATCTTTTCCAGTTTATTACGATAAATCTTGCACCCCGTATTCTGTGTGGATCTGAGATCCATCATAACTTACGGAGTGTACTGGACGCGGATGTTGCCAGCATCAGTATTAGCGATAACCCGAAAAGCGTCACGAGAGAGATTAAGGATGCCATTACAAGGGTCCCGACATAAATCAACGACGGTTACGTCTACGGTACGTCCGGTACAAGCATTAGGAAAGTTGTAAGTAGGACCAATGCATCGAACTCTATACCTCCGACCACAAGCTCCACCTTTTTGAAATAGATCACTCCTAACTCCGGTCACCATAGTTTGATATTGTCTTCCGTAACAAGCAGACCCTAATAACCAACAACATTTCTTTTACTCTTTGTCATCAATGATTTTTTTCCGAAAGTTAGATTTTCTGGATTTTTACTCGTTCCAGAAATAGATTTTGTAGTTTTAAAATATTTTTTATTACTCTCTCTGTTTCGCAAAAAGTGTAATTCTGACATTTTTCACACAAATTAAAAAAACGGTTAAAAAGTCTTATTTGTCTTTTATTAACACATTTTAAAACAATTCTCTCTTTATTTAATACAATAAAAGAGTGATGTTAAAATTGGAATTTCCTTAATAAATTTGCATCGAAAATGTAAAACGACATTTTTGTGAAACAAAATTAAAACTTTAAAACGACACTTTTTAAAAAACGAAGGGAGTAACTAATAGTAATAAATTTCTAGCTTTAAGAAATATTACCTAAAACATTTAAATTAAATGGATATTGTTACTCCCTATGTTTCAATATAAAAAATGTTTAAGGTTTTGACACACGAATTAAAAAATCATTAAATTTTCTAGATTTTATAAAATAAAACATCATTTATTAGCTAACTAATCATAATACAGTCAACAAAAAACTAGATTGTAGAATATAAATAGTCAAAAGTGCAACAAACCTATTTAATTTTTCATTAAAAAATTAAAACATCTTTTAAATTAAAACAAAAAAGATTGGTTAAAACATCTTTTAATTAGGAACAGAGAGAGTAGTTGATTACTTCGCGTTTAGTTAGATAAGTAGAGTAATATATTACTACTAAACACACATTTATTAGAGATGTAATAATATAATATATTTACTACTAAACACACATCTATTAGAGATGTAATAATATAATATATTTACTACTAAACACACATTTATAAGTAGAGTAATATACTCACTTGTGTAAGGAGGATCGTAATAGACAGCTCTTCCTTCAGCAGCTTCAGTGATTGGAGCTAAGATTTGTGCAAATACTATCATCATTATGACTATTTTTACAACCATTTTAATCATTTTATTATGTGTTCTTGCTAGTTTGTGAAATAATGAAGCAAAGGGGTTATAGAGTACTTATATACTTACAATTTATGTATAGTATGGACACTTTGACTTAAAGACTTGTGGAGAAAGGAAAAGTCTTTGGTTTACTTCAAGTCTTCCATTATTTTTATTGATTTGATTTCAGATGGGCCAATTTTTTGTGTGTCTACACCTAATATTTTGGGTGAATTAAATGAATTTGATGATTTTTTGAAGGAAAATTCCAAGAATATACAGAGGATTTGAATTTATTAGCTCAGTTTATTGAATTTTTTCTTGGCAGAGAGAAAATATGAGGAATTTATTTGACATTAGTATATTAAGGAAATTTCCTAGAAACTAAAGAGTTTGAAATTTGTTCACTATTTTCATAAATTTATCGATCATTTTAAAGAATGGTTATTGTTTGCTTAAAAAAAGCAAGATTCTTTGTAATACTACGAAAAATAAGAGATCGAAATAGTTCTTTATTGATTTCGATTAATAGCATGAGATATAATGTAATAGAGCAATAGAAACTTTAGTTCTATCTAAAATCTTTTGGTAAAAGAAGTCGAAAGTTTTAAATGTTTTCCATAGGGTTAGAAATCTTATATTTATGTTAGAATGTCCTTATATCTCTTTAGAAATAGGACAAATTTGTGTATATCTTCAAATATTAAAAGATATCCTTTTATATTAATTTGGAGATTTTTCATGTTTAGTCAAACCAAGAATTTCTCCTATTTCTTGTCTTAAGTTACATGGGCTTCCAACTTAAAACCAGTTGACTATAAATGGATTGGTCCGTACCTCTTATATATTATTAAAAATTTCTTCCAACTTCCGATGTGGGACATTTATCCTTAATAAGCCCCTTCGAGATAATGACTCTCTTGGCAATAGATCTCGGTATTTTCGGGCAACGATCAAATGGACCAACTTTGGGTCGGATCGATTGGATCGGTTTGGATTGTACGGATTTGGGCTCTGCTACCATGTTAAGTTACATGGACTTCTAACTTAAAACCAAATGGCGATAAGTGGATTGGTCCGTGCCTCTTATATATTATTAAGAATCTCTTCCAACTTCCGATGTGGGACATTTATCCTTAATACGCCCCTTCGAGATGATGGCTCTCTTGGCCATAGATCTCGGTATTTTCGGGCAACGATCAAGTGGACCAACTTTGGGTCGGATCGATTAGATCGATTTGGATTGTACGGATCTGGGCTCTGCTACCGTGTTAAGTTACATGGACTTCTAACTTAAAACCAATTGACGATAAGTGGATTGGCTCGTGTCTTTTATATATTATTAAGAATCTCTTCCAACTTCCGATGTAGAACATTTATCCCTAATATACAGGTTCTCTGTTCAATGCCAGGGGATTCTTTCGACTTCTTGTCACAATTCTAGCGTCGTCTTACCCCAACAATAACCTAACCTATGGTTTCTTGGTTCTTACCGTTTGGATTTTGGATCTTGCATGTTAAGCGCAATTTAGTTGTTTTCGCAACGAATTTTATTGGATTTTTGTGTAACTTTTAAAAATAGAGAGAACATTATATCTTGGACAATCACAAAAAAGTTTTCTCTCCACACTTTCTTTATATAGCTTTTTGCATTGTTCTTACTCATTTTATTTGATCGCATAAATTCTCAATCTCCATTCTTTTAGAAATCTTCCACCAACAACTCTCCCTTTTCTCCGTGATATGCTCTCTCCAACTTCTAGTTCAATCTGACTTTCGATATACTGCCTCTTGCTCTAAAAGTAACCCTAAATCTTCTTTCCTCTTCCTGCGATAATTTTATCTGATATCCCTCGAATGTAGATAAATTTTAGGAACTTTTAGTGGAGATTTTCTTTTGTATATCATTTAGAAGTTAATGATCATATTAGCAATGTTTGAAGGTTTGTTTTTTTTTCTATATTTTGGTCAAATAGTATGATGGGTTGATTTTTTTAATAGCTCAATTTGACAAAGTTTAACTTGTAGTTTTTGACCATATAATTTATGTCTCAAATATTAAGCGTGGATTTTCGGTTTCATTCGGTTCGGTTCTTTCAGTTTTCGGTTTTTCGGTTCTCAAAAATTGAAACTATTTGGTTCCTAAAATATTGTGGTTCGGTTCCGGTTTGGTTCCGTTTAAATTAAGTAATCATTCAGGTATTAGTGTTCGGGTATTTTTGGGTTTCTTTTTGTTATTTTTGAGTATTTTCGGATATTTTAGGTATATTTTCATATCTTTTTGGATATTTTAAGTATTTTTAAATACTTTCGGTTTTTTTGGTTACCCGTCTGATTCGGTTCCAATTTTTTCAGTTTTCAAAAATTAGAATCATTCGGTTATTTTCTAACTCCGGTTCGATTTCGGTTTGGTTCTTTTTCGGTTCTTCAGTTCCGGTTATTATGTTCACCCTTAATCTCAATCTTGATGACTAATTGCTTCATTGGTTTTTATAGTAACCTTAAAGCTCTCTAATAAAAATGTTTAGAGATGTAGACGTTACACGGTTCTTGCTACAATGTTTCTTGACCGTTTCAACACAAATTTTTTCAAATGTGTGGTGATCATGTACATTTGATAATGAAGGATACTTGCAATATTGAACATGTTACCTCTTGTTTTCTCTCTTAAGACCTTTAGTAATGTCACGATCAAAGAATAGTCATAGTTTAGACTTTTCATCAATGTGTTATGCTTTGGTTTCTTGGCTTTGAATTTGTCTAAGTCTTTCTTGTTATTGATTTTGTATCACATAGGTGACTTAGTCAAATGGATGAGAAGAGATTCAATACCATAACGCGAAGCTACCTTGAGGTACAAGAGAATGACTCTTTCCTCCATAGAAAAGTAGTCTTATGTTTAGTAGTATATAAGCAAATAGGTATGATCTTATAAACCCTCAACATCATATCCAAAACCGACATCTAAGAGCTTTTCATTCGTTTTTTACCTTCCAACCAATGGATCGATTTTCGTTCTTGAATGTTCTAATCGATTTTGCGGGTATCTTAAATGAAACCCGCAAACTCTTTGTCAAGAATAAGAAGTTGATGTTCTCTGTTTTGCTATTCCCTATCTTGCTCAAAGCTTTAGTTTACTTGCTTAGCGCTTTCGCCATCAAACCCGAGATAACAAATTTAATCCTTGAATCAAATTTGTTGCCTATGACAAATCCAAATACCCCGGAATACGCAGCTCATCTTATGAGAGTCTTCGTCGATTTTCGACAATTTGTTGGTTCTTTATACATCTTCTATGCCGTCTCTTCCATCATCAACATCTTATTCATTATAATTATCGTCCATGCCTCGGCCTTGACTCATAAAGATGACAACATTAAGATCAAAGATTTTTCGGTTTTAACCTTTAAATCTTTAAAAGGACCTCTTGTGACTAATTTCTACATTGTTCTCTTTAGTCTTGGCTATTGGTTTCTCTACTTTCTTATCCTTATTCCTCTCCTTTTGTTCTCTACTAAACTCGATTCCTTAGCGGCCAAAACTCGCGCATTGTTTATTCTATTCGCGGTTTTTGAGTCCTATCTAGCTATAGTTTGGTACCTATCTATGGTTATATCGATACTCGAGGAAACTTATGGCATTCAAGCATTAGGGAAAGCTGCAAAGATTGTTAAAGGGATGAAGCCAAAACTTTTCTTCTTGAATCTTTTCTTCGGTTTATTGGCATTCGGTTTATCTCAAATCGCGTGGCTGATCGATTTGAGACGTTCTTTTGCGGTTACTTTAACTACTGGTTTGGTCCTTGTGAGTTTGATCTTTGTGGTAAGGATGTTTCAGCTTGTGACTTATACCATTGCTTACTTCCAATGTAAGAGTCTCCAAGGCAAAGACATTGAGTCACTAAAGGATGTTGAATATACAAAATTACCCTCCACTATGCTCATGGGAACATTGCCTTGATATTTCAAGTGAAGGGCATTTTTATGTTATTTTGTGGATGAATTGTTTGTTTTTTGATTTTAGGAGTTTTAAAAACGAAAATGTGTGTAAGAAATGTGAAATTTTATTGATACAAATGTTTTTTTTTCATCCAAAAGATTTTATTATAGAACCCAAATGGGAGATTATATAGTGAAATATACTAAGCCGGCAAAGGCATCAACATTTCCGAAGTTATAAGCCGACGATTTTAACAAACACCGAACCAACACATATAAAACGATAGGTTAGATCTAAGAGATTTAAGGTATGTAACTACGACAAATTTAAAAACAAGCATAAAACAACTAGATAATGAACAAATATTTAATACTTCTGGTTAATAATTTTTTTTATTTATTTTCGATCTTTTAAAATTACTAGATAGATCCATGTTATACGTGATTAAAATATATTAAAAATATAGTTATAATATTAATAATCTAAATTGATAATCGATGCAACAAAAATCTGTATAATTAGATTTATTATTATGATATGTATTTTTATCATCAAAAATATATTTTGTACTTTATGATAAAGAAAATCTAAAAAACTTAGCGTGATCAAAAAATTAAAAACATACTGCTAAATAAATTATAGAAGTCCAAATATTTTACATTTTTACTGTTTTAAATTTTTATATTAATCATCAAAAATACAACAAAACCCATTATAGAATATAAAATTAGAGAAATTTTTTTTAAAAATTATTCAACCGGTAGGTTTATTATGATTTTACTATTATGAGAAAAGCTTTTAAGTCAAAAATTTTGACTAAATTCTCTAACAATGTTCAAAAAAAAAAAAACATTTCACATGGGATTGTCTACAAACAATACTGCAAAATTAAGGTGGCAGTTTGAATTTTTCACACATTGCTTGTAATATGTCTACTATTAGTAATTATTATAAAGTAAAGAAATCATAAAATACCGACATATAGTCAGGCCTAAAAAAAGCAAAAAAGAAGTTTAAAATTTTTATTTTAGTTTCACATAATAACGTGTATGAACCTAATTAAGTCCGGCCCACTAAATAATATAATATCAATTTATAGTTGTTCTTCACATTTATTTGCCTCAAAAATTGTAGGACCATCATATAAAAGTTATTGATGCAAAAGTGTTAAATTATCCACAGAAAAATTATTTGAAAACCTAAATTATCCACAGAAAAATTTTGAATTACTCAAAAAATAGTAAAATGAAAAAATGCACTCTAATTTTTCCCAATATGGCTAAAAAAATGCAGTTTCATATGGTTTGGTTTTTTGTTTTATTTCGGCTCGACTATCTAACGTATTTTAAAATAAAAATCGTTAAAATTTTTATGATTATTCAATTTAGTTCAACATTTTTTTATTCAATTCAAAAGTCTTTTTTTGGTCATCATTAATTCAATTACATTGTTTTCATTTTTTGTGACAGATAAAAAACAAAATAACTAAATTATCCGTATTTATTCAACTACTCTTTAACATTATATTTTTATATTATCCGTACTTATTCTATAACATGCGTTTTATCTGCACTATCTAATTTGTTTGCCTCGCACCGCTCAAACCGTTGTCACCACTCGGAGCCTATAGTTCACACAATCAATTAATCGCTAGAGAAAAAAAAAGTGATAAAAATCATTATAGTATTTAACACGCAAATCCATTTTAGATATTCTTCTAGAAACACATACGTCTCTTTACAGTCTATCCAAAATCTTATCCTTTACATCTAATAACTTTGTAATATTTACTTACTTAGAAATTTGCTAATGAAATTTGATACTGTAATACATTATTTTAATTGACGATTTAAAGAACTAAAGTGTAACATTCTTTTTGTCTCGTGTTTTATTAATACTAATTTATTTTATATGTAACATGTCTAGTCCAAAAATTAATTTGTAGTAAACCAATTACATGTTACAACTATTCAGCCAACCGAAATAAATCAACTAAATCAAATCCTATAACTAAATACCTAAAACCAAATTTTAAAAATAAACGTAGAAATTAAACTTTGATTCTAAAGTAACACTTTTTTGGCAAACTAAAACTTAACAAATACTCCCTCTGTATCATATTACTTGATGTTTAAGGTTTTTGCACTCGGATTAAGAAATCGTTAACTTTTATTCAATTTACATCTTTTATATAAAAAACATCATTACCAAAACTAATTCAACCAATAGAAAATTATACTGCAGAATACAAACAGTCAAAAACATCAAATAACATTAAATTTTTACATAGAAACTTGAAAATATCAACTAATTTGATACAAATTTTTTTCTCTAAAACATCAACTAATTCGATACGGAGGGAATACTTTTTTAGTTATTCTATAAATTCAAAACTTGCTATAAAAGAAAAAAAAGAAATACTAATTAATAACCACAAATGACATATCGATTAAACTTGTAACTTTTTTATAATGATTAATTTACAGAAATACACTTAAAAGGAAAAAAAATTTTATATTTACACATGTCTTTTAATGGTTCTCAAATATACACCTCTTATTTGCACAAATAGGGTTTAAGGTTTAAGATTTAGTAATTAGGGTTTAGCTATTAGGGTTTAAAGTTTAGGAATTATAGTTTAGGGTTTAGAGTTTAACGTTTAGGGTTTCTTTTAGTCTAGGGGTATAATGGTCTTTTTCATTAAAAAATGAGGTGTAAAAATAAAAAAATTTCAAGCAGGCGTATTTTTGAAAAACAGACAATACAAAGGTGTATTTTTGTAAGTCTCCCTTTTATAAATTGATTTTACCTTTTATCTTTATTTTTTTCTAAAAAAAATTGTTGTTCACAAAAACTGATTTTTTGTAAAATTCTCAATATTATATATATATATATATATATTTACTAGGGTTATTTAACAAATTAGTATAAAAGAAAAAGAGTAAAAACAATGGAAATGGAATATGCAAAAGAGAAAAGTAAAAAGAAACATAAGAGAATATTTAAATAATTATCCCAAGAGTTTATAGATAAAGTGGGACCCAAGAAAATCTTTTAGACAACGTGGCTAATCAGATCAGGTCCCACAAGGACTATGGTTTTCTCCTTAATCTTTTTTTGTCCCTAATCTAATCATGTCCAAGAAAATTGAAACAAATTCTCTAAAAGAGAGAAAAAAAATTTAACGGCGAAAAAAAAGAGAGAAATTTTTTTAACTCCTTCTTATTATAAACTTATAAATTTTAAATTTTAATTTTCTCCTTTAAAGATTTCAATGTTACGATTGATGGAACTGTATTAGATACTAAAATATTTGGTTTTTTAGTTAGTGTGCTTTAGTTATTATATAGTATCAATTCAATTGATAAGTAAGTAAACAAAACCAAATAAGTTAACAAACTAATAATATGATAACTTTAAGCAATAAAAATGGAGAATTAGATTGTTATAAACACAAAGTCACATTCAAAAAAAGTTATGAAAAATACAATAAATTTAGTAATTTACCATCGATAACAAAACAAAAATGAAAGATGAAATTTTGAAAAGTCAATTTAAAAAGTCAATACTATTATATTTGAAATTTTTAAGAACGAGACATTAATAAAAAAAAAAAATATATCCAAAAAACAATATGTAGGATAGATTAAAAGAAAGAAAAGATCAAAAATTAAATTTTACTTAATGCATATTAATTTCAATAAACCATATATTGAATATAAATATAATAAAACATGTGTATAACGGGAATTTTCTCCTAGTATGTATAAAATTAAAATATAGTTAAATTTCACTTAATTTTATATTTATTAGTCATTATTTATAATTGCAAAGCGAAATTAGTTTGAAGCTTGAATTTCCACTTAATTTTGTATTTATTATTCATTATTTATAATTGCAAAAATAAAAGTAGTTTGAAGCTTGAACTATATTACTTAAAAAGTTTGTAGAGGTTATTAATTTTTATTAGCTCTTAATACATACTTAATTCATTTCAAATTTCTCCAGATGACGCCACGTGTCTCCATTTTAGGTAGACCGTCGATGTTATACCGTTGAAATCAATGAGGAAGAAAGGGAGACAAAGTTTGAAACGTTTCATGAAAGAGTCGATGACGTGTTAAATGATGATTGGCTGAAGTTTAGATAGTGAAAGTTGCCACGTCATCTGTTAAGATAAAACAAAGAAGCACATGGCCTCGTGACTTTTGCCATCACCCTAACACGCCACGTTTCTTCTACATGTTTGCCACGTGGTTTTTTATTTCCACCAACTATAATTAGTAAAACTCAAATTGGATTATTTGATTTATTTATTTACTAATCAAGTAAATATTAATAGTGAAGTTTTGGGCTGGATAATTTGTTAATATTATTAACGATAATGATATACTTAAAAAGATCTGTGTAATATCCACTTTCTCTGTTTTAAAATAATAAATTTTCAAAAAAAATTTACACATTTTTAAAAAATTAATATTTAGCTTTGAAAATATCGTCTTTTACAAAACACAATTTATTATAACTTTAAACCAATAATAGTGTGTTAAATAAAATTATTGAGACAATTATAAACCATCAAATAAGAAAATATTATATATAAAAACTTCAAGTACAATTTTTTGGAGACAACTTTTTTAATAAACAGAAAGAATATGAAACTTTTTTAAAATGTTTCTTGATCTAATCTATTTTAATTGGAGCAAAATATCTTGAATCCGTTTTGATTCTTTTGTTATGTTTATTTCACATTTAAGTAGTTTATTATGTTTTGTTTTGTAATATTGTTTGCATTACTATTTATATCATAATCACTAGAATAAATTTAGAATATTCCGAAAGAATATTTCTTTTAGTCGTATTTGGCATCATATTTAAGAATCTAAATATATGAAAATTTGATATGAGTACAAATTCATATAAAACTCTTTAATTCTATTTCGATTTCTCTTCTTATTTGTGAAAACTAAAGTCCAAATAAGACAATTATTATTTCAAGTATTTAATTCGAAAGTCTATTCTTCTAATAAAATATTTTTTTTTCCCTTTCAATATTAAAGTTTGAAAGAAAGAGTGAGCAGCTTTTATCCAATCTATTAAAAATATATATATTTATCTATTTCAGCAATAAGATATTTAGAAAATATAGTACTATCTTATAAATGGAAAATTAATATAATTCTTAAATATACATTTCCTATTTAGGAAAAAAAAAATTGAAAAATATTATTGGAGAAGGTTACAGCTAAGAGCAAACTAATCAGTAATTAGGGTTAAATAGCTTTTAAGATTTAGATGTTAACACACACACACGCTCATCTAACGGTTCAGATTAACCAATTATATCCATCTCTAGAAAATCTACACCGTCCATTTTTTAAATACTTAATTGTTTTTTTACTCTTTAGTTTCGTTCTTATCCTCACCGAGAAAATTTTCCTTCTTCTTAAATTCTACAATATGAATGCTCTCTTCTTCTTCGTAACTTCGATGTTATGAAATCGAAATCGAAAACCCAGAAAGTTTCTTGATTTACCCATATCTCAATTCTCTTTGGATTTACAAAAGTTTGAATCTTTTTCTTTTTACGGTGAGAGATGTTACCGGAATCTTGGAAAGATCATCTGAGTCTTGTTTCGGCTGATGATTATCGGATCATGGGTCGAAATCGGATCCCTAACGCCGTCACGAAGCTTTCTGGACTCGAAACAGACGGCGGAGACGGCGGCGCGTTGGTCACAAAGCCGAGACGGATCGTTGTTTCGAATCAGCTTCCGATTCGTGCTCACAGAGACATTTCGTCGAACAAGTGGTGTTTCGAATTCGATAATGACAGTCTTTACTTACAGCTTAAAGATGGGTTTCCTCTGGAGACGGAAGTCGTCTACGTCGGATCTTTAAACGCTGACGTTTTGACCTCCGAGCAAGAAGATGTTTCTCAGTTCTTGCTTGATAAGTTTCAGTGTCTTCCTACTTTCTTGCCTAGTGACTTGCACAACAAGTATTACCATGGTTTCTGTAAACACTATCTTTGGCCTATTTTTCACTATCTTCTTCCTATGACTCAAGCTCAAGGATCTCTCTTTGATCGATCTAATTGGAAAGCGTACATGAAAGTTAACAAGATCTTCGCTGATAAGATCTTCGAAGTGCTTAACCCAGAAGAAGATTACGTTTGGATTCATGATTATCATCTAATGATTTTGCCTACTTTCTTGAGGAAGAGGTTTCATAGGATAAAGCTTGGAACTTTCCTTCATAGTCCCTTTCCTTCTTCAGAGATTTATCGAACTCTTCCTGTGAGAGATGAGATTCTTAAAGGGTTTCTCAATTGTGATTTGATTGGATTCCACACTTTCGATTACGCTAGACATTTCTTGTCTTGTTGTAGTAGGATGCTCGGGCTTGATTACGAATCGAAAAGAGGCTACATTGGTCTTGAATACTTTGGAAGAACAGTGAGCATCAAGATTTTGCCTGTTGGTATCCATATGGGGCAGATTGAATCGATAAAAGCTTCGGACGAAACCGCAGAGAAAGTGAAGGGATTGAGACAGAGGTTTAATGGGAAGATTGTGATGTTAGGTGTTGATGATTTGGATATGTTCAAAGGCATTAGCTTGAAGTTTTGGGCTATGGGTCAGCTTCTTGATCAGAACAAATCGTTTCGTGGGAAAGTAGTTCTCGTGCAGATTACTAATCCTGCTCGTAGTTCAGGTAAAGATGTACAAGATGTAGAGAAACAGATACATTTGATTGCTGATGAGATCAATTCTAAGTATGGAACACCTGGTGGTTATAAGCCTATTGTGTTTATGAATGGACCTGTTAGTACTTTGGATAAAGTTGCTTATTACGCAATCTCGGAATGTGTCGTGGTGAATGCTGTGAGAGATGGGATGAACTTGGTGCCTTATAAGTATACAGTGACTAGGCAAGGGAGCCCTGCTTTGGATGCAGCATTAGGATTTGGACCTGATGATGTTAGGAAGAGTGTGATTATTGTTTCCGAGTTCATCGGTTGTTCTCCATCTCTGAGTGGTGCCATTCGTGTTAATCCGTGGGATATTGACGCCGTCACTGATGCTATGAGCTCTGCCATCAGAATGTCGGATGGTGAGAAAAATCTGCGCCACCAGAAGCATCACAAGTACATAAGCTCTCACGACGTGGCTTACTGGGCGCGTAGTTATGACCAAGATCTTCAGAGGGCGTGCAAAGATCATTACAACAAGAGATTCTGGGGAGTTGGATTTGGTCTCGGGTTCAGAGTTGTTGCGTTAGATCCAAATTTCAGAAGACTCAATGTTGAAACCGTAGTCCCTGCATATAGGAGAACAAGCAGTAGGTTGATCTTGTTGGACTACGATGGGACAATGATGGATCAAGATAGTTTGGATAAAAGGCCAAGTGATGGTCTCATTTCGCTTCTGAATCGCTTATGTGATGACCCCAACAATCTAGTCTTTATTGTCAGTGGTCGAGGTAAGGATCCACTCAGCAAATGGTTTGGCTCTTGTGCAAATCTCGGTATCTCGGCTGAACATGGTTATTTCACTAGGTACTGCTTAATCGTTCGGTTTAAATCGTCTTCTCTTTCATTTGTGTAAAGCTAACACTGTTTTTCTTTATGATTCTCTATGCTCACAGGTTGAACTGTAATTCCGAATGGGAGACGAGTGGATTGCCTGCGGATTTGAGCTGGAAGAGGATAGCTAAACCAGTGATGAATCACTACACGGAAGCAACTGATGGATCATTCATAGAGGAGAAAGAGAGTGCAATGGTGTGGCATCACCAAGAAGCTGATCCTTCATTTGGTTCATGGCAAGCTAAGGAGCTTCTCGATCATCTAGAGAGCGTACTCACTAACGAGCCTGTCGTTGTCAAGAGAGGCCAGCACATTGTAGAAGTTAAACCTCAGGTATATATACATTTGAACTAAATCGCGATTTGCATTGCATTAGTTTCATCGTTCTGATGCGAATTTGGTTTTTTCAGGGAGTAAGCAAAGGGAAAGTGGTGGAGCATTTGATAGCAACGATGAGGAACAGCAAAGGGAAGCGACCTGACTTTCTATTATGCATTGGTGATGATCGGTCTGATGAAGACATGTTTGATAGCATAGTGAAGCACCAAGATATCTCCCCTATTGCTCTCACAGAGGTCTTTGCGTGCACGGTGGGTCAAAAACCGAGCAAGGCCAAGTACTATCTCGACGATACACAAACGGTTATCAAGATGCTTGAATGGTTAGCCTTAGCTTCAGATAAATCAAAGGATAGTGAACAACAGAGCAAGTTCACTTATAAACAAGGACATTGCCGAAGCCAAAGCTTAGATCTTTGAGCAAAAAGGTTTGTGATTTTAGATTCTAGGCTTTTGCTTTATGTCTTTTGTACAGACTTATCTTAATCAAAGTCGAAACCTTTTGTTACATAGAAACAGAGCCATTTGATTTGATTGTGAAAAAGAACAGAGTTTGCGAGTTCAGGGACCATATTTGTCGATTTCGTAAAACTCGATGTCCTTGTACTTCTGCGAGATTATCTCAGCTTGAACCTTTCTTGCGGTATCTGTTGCGCATCCGACAAGAATCAGAACAGAAGTGCCTGCAAATCCTCTGAATGCTGTCAAGTGAGTGATCTGTTCGACTACGGCTGGACCAGCAGCTAGAACAGCCAGAAATGCAGAACCAAGAACCGATATTCGGCCAAGGACCTGATGATATTGCAGTCAGAGCCAGCGAGTTTTCATTACAGTATATCGATGATGTTGAAACCGAAATGGTTAGTTTAAACAAGGAGACAGAGGATCTTACGGTTTTGATGAAGAGAGCAGTGCTTTTACCAGGTCGGACTAGAGGAATCGATGCGCCTTGGCGTTTTAATTGCTCGCTTACATCATCCGGGTCAAGTTGCAGGAATGTGTAGTAGTAGTTGAAGAAAGCAATGAGAAGTATATTAGTCGGAAGGTAGAAAGAACCTGCAAGAGTTTATGTGTGAAGTTTCCGATTCACCGGATAAAATTTTCTTCTTCGGTGTGTACTATAAAAAGAACTCACCTCCCGGGTTCAGAGCGAAAGCAACATTCTTCAAAGCGGATATACCGGTAAATCGTGCTAGAGTAGCAGGAAGAGCGAGAGACGATGTTGAAAATATGATCGGCATCACTCCCGCACTATTAACCTTGAACGGAAGATAAGCAGATTTCTGAAGCCCGCCGGCTTTACTGGTGTATCTCGAGGCATAGTTCAGCGGAATTTTCCTCTCTGCTTCCTGAAAGACATTGCATACCAAACTTCATACAACGATACTGGTGAGAACAAAACTCGGTTATTAGTAAGTTTTACCTGAACATACACGATCCCGAGTACCAAAAGGAGGAAAGAAACAACGATAGTGGCGAGACCTGTAAAGTTTCCTTCTTGTAAAGCTTCTGCTGCTGTTCTACCGAATGATGCAGGCAAGTAAGAGATAATACTCGTAAATATCAAAAGGGAAGTTCCGTTTCCAAGTTTCAGATCAGAGATTCGCTCTCCGATATATGTAGTGAGTACAGAGCCAAGCGTTAACAGCGTGACAGACGAAACAACCCATTCCGTGCTGAAGTCGTTAACGTAAGGACGAAGGTAAAGCACTTGTCCAATTGATTGTACTATTGCAAAGCCGACTGAAGCATATCGAGTGTACTGAAGAATCTTTTTCCTACCAGCTTCGCCTTCTTTTTTCTGAAGATCTTGCAACTTCGGATAGACTTGAGCAAGAAGCTGAAACACAATCTGCGCATTAATGAAAGGAACAATCCCGAGTGAGCATATACCGAGTCTACCAATGCCTCCACCAGAGAATGTATCCAATGTACTTAACAAGCTATTCTGATCTAAATTCCCGACAAATGCTTCTCGATTAACCCCACCGAGTGGTATGTATATTCCAAGCCGAGAGAGAGCTAAAAACCCGAGAAGCTTCAGAAACTTCCCCGGTAAAGGTCCTTTAAAGAAATCTCCAAAATCAATTGAACTATCCTCAATGGCAGCTGAAAAAAATCGAGAACTACGCATCATCAAGCATGCTAAATAAGCGAATGTACGTTACATATATAAAGCTAAAACCGACCTGCTACGCCTCGACTAGAAGACGGCTTATCTCTTTTCGAACCAGAGGAGCTTTCAAATGATGGTGATAAAAGACTCTGAAAGCTTTCCCAAATGCTACTCAAACCAGAAGTTTCATTTGAATTGATGTCCAACGGATCGAAAATCGAAGCTTCAGAGCTAAAACAGAGACACCAAACAACAACCACAATTTGTGATTCAGTTCCATAAACACAATTCTAGAGAAAATTCACAAAGCTGACAACTTTAAGTGACATTGTCTAAAACAGAACAAGAATCATCGGTTTCGAAAGAAACCCATTTGAAATAAGATTGAAATCTGAAAGAAGATTAGATCTTTAGTTCCATAAGCAAAGTAGAATCACTGATTCTATAGAAATTTCACAAAGCTGACAACTTTAAGTCGCATTGTCTAAAAACAGAGCAAGTATCATCAGTTTCGAAAGAAACCCATTTGAAATAAGATTGAAATCTGAAAGAAGAAGTACTCTGCAACACCTTCTAGAGTTGATGACAAGACCTCTGAGATTCCATGATTTGGCTTCACATCTGTTCTTAGTCTTTGTCGGAACAGAGAAGCTTGCTCTGTAAAGAGAAGGACTTTGGATTCTGTGGTTGAGATGAAACAGAGACGAGAGGCTTGAAGAGGATGAAGAAGAAGAAGAAGAAGAGGAAACTTGGTTTATAGTTATCATCCTTATCCTTCTTCGCCTTCTCCTCACGAACAATTTCTTCTCTTCTTCTCGTTTTTGTTATTTTGGTGTTTTATGTTTTTTTCTTTTCTTTTGAATTTAGAGATTGGGCTGTTAAGATCGGCTCACGGGCCTTTTAGGCCCAATAATATTAATCTTTCTGGTTTTCGACTTTGAAGATTTTAGTAGGGTTGGGTTACGGAATTACCGATCCGAACTCGACCTGAAAAACTCGAACGGATTTTTAAAAATAGTCGAATAAATCTTGTTGGACGGTATTGGACGTTATTCGAACCGACTCCAATTTGGTACCCAAAAGCAGCAAAGAAAAACTCAAAAAATCTCGAACCGAACCCACAATTTGAAAAAATTTTGAAAGCCCGAAAACAATCTAAAAAATCCATAAAAAATAAGAAAAAAACTTGAAAAAGAATTGAACTTGGAAAAACAGGAAATGCCCAAATCCGAACCGAAACCTAAATTATACTCTAGTTTTTCTTACATTATTAAACCCGACATGAACTCGAATATACTTGAACAAAAGCCGATCCAAATTATGAAAATATTTTTACGGGGCCTTAATGCTAGGGCTAGACAAATAAACCGAAAATCCAAAATCCGAACGAACCGAATCAAAATAGAAGGAACTGAACCAAAATGAATATCAACGAAAACCCAAACAGTTCCAATTCAAAATTACCGAGATAGATACCCGAAGTAACCGAGATATTATATTTTTATAAAAATAATTTTTTTCTATTATTTCTTTGAATTTTTATAATAAATAGGTTTTCGATTCGAGTACTTCGATTTTTTCTGGTAATCGGATTTTTATAGTAGTTTCGAACTTTTTTCGGGTTTCAAATTCATTTCGGATCCTCTTAAAAATTTTAAAATCGACTCGAGCCCGAATGGACCCGAACTAATATGAAATCCACTCGGGTGCAATTCGGTTCCTAAGGCTAAACATCCCAAGTCGAATTACCCAAAACACAAATAATTCGATCCGATCCGATCCAAAAATCTGAACGTCTATTCTTTCTTAATATTGTGCATCTGAATCCCTAAAACTCGAATGGATCTGAACCGAACCAAACCCAACCATGCCCACCACTAGAATTTAGCATAACTTAGAAAAAAAATTCAAATATACAAACAAGCTTGGAAAAAAAAGAGAAGAAAACAAAACAGACAAAAAAGAATAAAATCTGTCAACGAAGATTTTTATATATTAGTTGATTTTAAAATCCACCAAAGAAGACGAAGAACATTGGCCAAAAAAAAAAAAAAAAAACTTATTCGTCAACAAGTCAAATCATTATTATTTAATTTTATTTCAAAGTTCCAATTTTGAATATTTGGGTTTCGAATATTCCTCCAATCACTAGACGAAAAGTAAGCAAAAATCAAACTTTCTCCGGCGGGGGAGACTAAAAATGGATACTCCTCCGACTGAAAAATTCGTATCTTCACGGCCATCGACGGCGGATTCGATGACTACTAAAGCTTGTGGACTATCTAATCTAACATGGGTCAGTGTAGATAAGGAGGAGCTTCGTCAGAGACTGATGATGCCTGAGTATCTCCGTCTCGCTATGCGTGACTGTATCAAACGGAAAGATCTCGCCGCCGTTCCTGATCATTTGCTTCTTCCCGGTGGCGCCGTCGCTGATATGGCTCCTCGTGCTCCAATGGTTGTTTTCATTAACCCTAAAAGTGGTGGTCGTCATGGTCCTGTGCTTAAAGAGAGGCTTCAAGAGTTGATGAGCAAAGAACAGGTTTGGTTTTAGCAGATTAAGATGAAAAATCAAAACTTTTCTTATGGGTTTAAAGAGGATTTGAAATTTACTTTAGTGAGTGTTTTTGTTTAGATTCATGGTTGGTTTAGTGTGTTGTCTTGATCAGATATTCTTCTGTTGTTCTGAATCAGTGAAGAAAGTTATATAAATGTTTTGGCTTTAAGTGTCTCTTGAGGTTTGGTAGAAGAAGTTTAAGTTTTTCTTCTGTTGAATGTGTAAAGTTTTTGTTTTGATTAGGTTTTGTTATTGTTTAGATTCATGGTTGGTTTAGTGTGTTGTAAAGATGTGTTTAGTGTGTTGTCTTGATCAGATCTTCTTCTGTTGTTCTGAATCAGTGAAGAAAGTTATATAAATGTTTTGGCTTTGAGTGTCTCTTGCTTAATTGATGTTGGATCTTGAGGTTTGGTAGAAGAAGTTGAAGTTTTTCTTCTGTTGAATGTGTAAAGTTTTTGTTTTGATTAGGCTTTGTTATTGTTTAGATTCATGGTTGGTTTAGTGTGTTGTCTTGATCAGATCTTCTTCTGTTGTTCTGTATCAGTGAAGAAAGTTGTATAAATGTTTTGGCTTTAAGTATCTCTTGCTTAATTGATGTTGGATCTTGAGGTTTGGTTTTTGTTTTGTTGAATGATGAATTGACTTTAAAGATGGATCCTTTGGAGACTTTTTCGAATGCTAAGTTGTGATTTTGTGTAAAGTTTTTTGTTTTGATTAGGCTTTGTTATAAAAAAAACAGGTGTTTGATCTAACGGAAGTGAAGCCACATGAGTTTGTTCGATACGGATTAACATGTTTGGAGACAGTAGCAGCGGGAGGAGATGAATGTGCAAGAGAATGCAGAGCAAAGTTGCGGATTATGGTGAGTAACAACACTCAAAATGTATAATGGAACGTGATTATATGATTAGAATGTGAAATGGAATTTGTTTCGGTAGGTTGCAGGCGGTGATGGAACTGTTGGTTGGGTTCTTGGATGTCTCGGAGAGCTAAATAAAGAAGGAAAGTTACCGATTCCTCCTGTTGGTATTATCCCTCTTGGTACGGGAAATGATCTCTCACGGAGTTTTGGTTGGGTAAGAGAGTCTATCTTTTGTTATTTTTGTCTTCGACAAGTCTCTTTCGATTGAGAATTTGAGTTTTCTTGTCGTTCTTCAGGGTGGTTCTTTCCCTTTAGCATGGAGATCCGCGGTTAAAAGAATGCTCCATCGCGCAAGCATGAGTCCAATCGCTCGACTAGACAGGTAAAAAAGTCTCGTTATACACAAAACATTTAGCTTTTACTCTATATGTTATGTCGTAAAAATGTGTATGCTTTGGTTATATACGGTTTTGCAGCTGGAAGATTTTAGTTTCAATGCCGTCTGGAGAAGTCGTGGATCCTCCTTATTCTTTAAAACCAGCCGAGGAAAACGAAGTTGATCAGGTTTTGGTTCTTCACATTGAATCATTAATAGTCTAGCAATTGATCTAATGCTGCTTTCTTGTGGTTTCAGGGTTTGGACGAGGGAATAGACGCGCCTCCATTGGCAATGATCTACGAAGGCGTGTTCTACAATTACTTAAGCATAGGTTTGATGAACTTCCTTCTCTTTTGATTTC
Organism: Anastatica hierochuntica; assembly: GCA_900406275.1. NCBI lineage: Eukaryota > Viridiplantae > Streptophyta > Magnoliopsida > Brassicales > Brassicaceae > Anastatica > Anastatica hierochuntica. The sequence goes on from OVAN01002740.1 coordinate 28,431, forward strand.
CTAACAAATTCTCACAAATATCTTTCTGAAATCGGTTTTTGTTTGTCCGGTTTTACTTAGGTATGGATGCTCAAGTTGCATACGGCTTCCATCATCTTCGCAACACTAAACCGTATCTTGCTCAAGGCCCTATTTCAAACAAGGTTCGTCGACATCTTCAGCCACATTCGAATCTTTGTCTTTGTTAAAGCCAGATTGGCTATGTCGAGATTATTAACCACACAAATGTTGCTTTTTGTAGATTATTTATTCGGGTTTTGGTTGTACTCAAGGTTGGTTTTGCACACCTTGTGTTAGTGATCCAGGTTTAAGGTTCGCTATTTCCGCTTCTGATTATGTTCTTAAACTTGTAAGTCTCTGCGTAGCTCGGTGTTGTCTTGTTGACATCTTGATTGTACTATTTGAAATATTCAGGGGACTTAGGAATATAATGAAAATACACATCAAAAAGGTTAACTGCTCTGAATGGGAAGAGATCGCAGTCCCGAAAAAGTAAGAAACCGCCTTTTCAATATATGTACGATCTTAATGCTTAAAAACCGATGCACGGATGTCTCTTTGTTAGTGTGAGATCGATTGTCGCATTGAATCTTCAAAACTATGGAAGCGGAAGTCATCCGTGGGGTAGTTTAAAACCGGACTATCTAGAGAAGGTATCGTTTTTTTCGTTTTGTTCATTGTATAAATGAACTTATTTCTCGGATGTTAACCCGAAGGAGATTTGGTTTCTCCTAGAGAGGATTTGTGGAAGCACATTGTGATGACGGTTTGATAGAGATTTTCGGTTTTAAGCACGGATGGCACGCATCATTTGTAATGACTGAGATCATCTCGGCTAAACACATAGCTCAGGTAACTTTTAAAACAAAAAAACAGGTTAATGTCAAATCATATTAATCATTGATTTTGCATAGGCCGCAGCGGTTAGATTTGAATTAAGAGGAGGTGATTGGAAAGATGCGTTCTTGCAAATGGATGGCGAGCCATGGAAGCAACCGATGAGCAGCGATTACTCGACAATTGTGGAGATACATAAGGTTCCTTATCAATCTGTAATGATAAACGGTTTCTAAACGCGATTTCAAAGGTGGATTCTTTTGTAGAAAAGCGAATCGATTTTTCGTATTCCGAATTTGATCAGTTAGTCATAGATTAACCTCATAGCTGTTGTTGGTTGTATGCTTATTGTGAATCTTTGTATTGTGAAGAATGTAAGTTTGTGTGTATTTATACGAATCTTTGTTGGATCTTCTTAAAACTAAAACCGAGTTATCGATCAATCTTGCGATCTAAAATCGCGTTTAGAACTAAATCCGCATAATTCGAAACATGAACAAGCCAAACCGAATACCCACTTAAGAGATTTGTATTTGGAATACGGAAAGTACCCAAACTCGAAAAACCAAACCGAATTAAATGATACGAAAACCGGTAAAAGATCCGAACGGATATAAATACTTGAAGAATCAAAACTGAACCTAGTTCAAACCGAAATATTTCTGTGTATCCGAAAAAACCTGAACTACAATAATATTTATCTACTTGACTTATATGTTATTTCAACGAAACTTGTGGTTTGTGGTTGTATCATTGTAAATTTGTAATCGAAAAAACTTGAAGAAGTTTGTCTACTTAACTTATATGGTTGTATCATTGATTTCTCCTTTTGTTTTTAAGGGTTTTGATGAATACATGAATCTCGTATTGGATGAAGCTGAAGAAGTAAGCATCAAGAAGAACACAAGGAAACCACTTGGTGAGTGGACTCAACTCTTTTGTATGCTTAGATAGTTCAAACAAACTTAAAACATATTTCTGAGCTATCTAATAAAATCGATGTTTGAATGAATTTATACTAATTTGTAACTTTGGTTGTATTCGGTTATAGTCTAAAAACACATCAAACTACCTTTTAGTTCCCATTTTAAGGTGGTTGTATTTTTCGGATTTCTCAGAGTGATCATATTCGAGAGTTCAGACTCTTGTATTTGTAAAGTAGTAGTGTGCTCTCTTATGGTGTTAGAATCCAAACTAAGAAACATCAAAGCATGTTCCAAGAGTTTGATCAAGCGTGTGATTTTCCCATTTATAGTCATGTTAACTAACAACACATAGTTTTAGAGCAGATAAACAATCTCTGGAAACACCACAAAACAAATAAAGCCAAACAAAACAAGTAACAAGAACATTAGAATCATATTACAGAGTGGAAACAAATCACGTAGATAATGAATGTCCTATTCCACTACTCTTCCGATTCACTGCTGGACACTAAATGAACACCATAATAAATTTTATGACATTTTAAAGAACAAATGTATACAACAGTCTTGGCCTTTTCATCCTTCAAAGATAGAATGGAAGGGAGCTTGCATCGGGAGTTACACACAGTGCAAACTAGTCTATAAATAGACGTGTTGGGGACCACTTCTTCTCTGTTAACCCACGATAAACCTTAAGACATTTTAAAGAACAAAAGTATGCAATAGTGTCGGCCTTGTCATACTTCATAATGGAAGGGAGCTTGCATCGTGACTTACACACAGTGCAAACTAGTCTACAAATAGACGTGTTGGGAACCACTCTTATTCTATACCAATGAAAATGTGAACGTGGCATAAGATATGAGAAGTCTCCGACAACGCATGAAATATGCAATGTGACCCCACAATCATTGCACGTATAAAACCATTCTTTTGGGTTTAGTTTTGTTTCACATGCTTCACACCAATAATCACCTTCTACATTGCTTTCGCCATACGATAAGAAGAGAGGATGATCGTCGTACCTCTTCCTCATGACCTTTTGAGGTAACATACCACACGTGAAGCACAAGTTGAAGTCTTCACATTCATCACAACCAAAACACGACCTAACGTCGCCACATACGGTACAAGTCTTGTAAGCACTAGAGTTGTAGAACAAAGGATGGGGATGGCTTTCGTGCTCAAAAGGTTCTGCAATTGAACCACAACGCACATCTAAAACCCAGGAGACTGAAGTAGTTTCGTACCTGAAACCGACAAAATTTTTAAAACAGAGGTTACAGGATGAACATGAGCGTTGAAGATCTGTACTTAGCCTCAAAAGTTTGACACATGTCGTTTATTTCGAGGAAGGTTAGCACATTTTTCGTGGATAATGAAATCACACTCCACGCAGCCGTAGTAGAATGTCTCTGAACAAATCTGGAAGATGCATGCTTGACAAATTGTGCTTTCATGTAGAGTCTGACCATCTTTGTTGATTCTTAAGTTGTGATCATGGCTGAAATGTCTAATCGTGTTTTCGTCAATCATTTCAAATGGAGGGATTTCTTCCTCTTCAAGTGTCCCTTCTAGCTCTACCATGTCCCATACATCTTTCCTAGTTGCGCACCTTGAATGAACAACATAGTCAGAACATTTGGAACAAGAGTAAGCTCCATAGAACCCATCCACTTTTTTACGACAAACTCCACATTTCCAGCTTCCATGTCCAAGG